>JAODOY010002834.1:0-11911 GCA_025399855.1 Forbesichthys papilliferus | reverse complement strand
ATAGTGGCGTTCACATTTCACCTCGTGCGTAAACGCGCACTAACACCCAAGTCACATGCACACGCATCAAGACACAAGTAAGACATTTTCCCACATATACAATGTGCATGTTTCGTAAAAAATCCTTAAGTTTTCAATTGAACTAAGTTCAATAAAAAAAAAAATTAAAAAAATAAAAATATATAACCAGAGCAAAAAACAAATGCATATGGTAAGTTTATAGCGCACTGCGCTCTCAGGCCAGCAGGGGGCAGAACGGCGGCTCGTTCTCGATATCGGTGATGGACGAATTGAGGTTCTGTTTCCTCGGGTCCTCGGGGGTCCAGACCTTGGCGGTGCGGACCACGTTCTGGTCCCGCAGTTGCTTCTCGTCCGTCCACGAGAGTGAATGGCCGGCGAGCGGCGGGAGACCGTAGTCCGGGTCGCTGGGAGACGGCGATCCTGCGTGAGCACGGGAGAGGCAAAACACCGTTAACAGCCGTGGGCGTGCAGGCAGCAAATATACACAGTATAGCCTATATTGTGTTTTTTATTAGGAAATATGTAATTTCCAGTTAAATAAACTCTCAAAAAAATAAAATAAAGATAATAATAATAATTATTAGTATTATTAGTATTAATATTATTAGTTATTATAATAATTTAAGAGCTTCTGTGAAATATAAAATTATGATTATATTCGGAATAAAGCCTAATTGAGCAGATGACGTTGTCATATAGGAACATGCCTTTCTACGTGCATGCACACAGGTTCATTCACTGGATATTCATAAAAGTGTCAATATTCAGAATGTTTTAAAGAAAATGCACAACAATATATGGTATAACATATTCATGTAAAGGCCGTTAACGTGCCCCTCTCTCAACCCCTCGCAGGACTAATGAAACGCTTGAAGGTGTCTACTTACTCGTGCCTCTGTGACAGATGATAACTTTCTTGGGCTGCGCATGTGCCTCGCTGCTCGAGTTGCGGACGGGCGCGTCTGACCGCACCAGCTCGGCCAAGAAGTTGATGTAGCCGATGGCCAGACGCAGCGTGTCCACCTTGGACAGCCGCTTCTCGTACGGCAGCGTCGGGATGCGTGAGCGCAGGCCCTCGAACGCGTCGTTGATCGACTGCATGCGCCTTCGTTCGCGCACGTTCGCCGCCTGCCGCAGATGCTGCATCTCCGTGTCGGAGCGAAGGCGGCGGCGCCGCTTGAGCAGCGGCCCGCCGGCGTGGCCGCCCCCGCGACGCGGCGACAGCTCCGCGGTGTCGTAGGAGAAGGTGGACGACGAGGAGGAGAAGGAGAAGTTCCCGAGGTCGTACGAGTCCCCGTCGCGGGACACGCCGCGGCTCTCGCCATCCTTGGCATAGTAGTCTTGGAAGTGTCCCGCAAGGAACTCGACGTCGTCTTCCAAGAAGTCCTCCGCGTCCAGCGGTCCGTCTCTGGAGGACTGGTCGGTGAAAAAGTCTTCGTCGTCGAAGTAGGGAGGGGAGGAGAACGAGTCGAGGCCGGAGAAGTGATCCAGCACACTGTCCATCGCTGCCTCCGCGCCGTCTGGATTTGGAACAACGCGTTGAGTGTCGCGGCTCGTCGTGAATGGCAGCAGCGGATCTTTTCCTTTTTTTATTTTTATGAGGAGACCGGCACGCGAGGCCTCTTTATAGCGACATCCATTGTCGCGTGCCTTTTGCCGAGGGCGCCAACCAATTGGAGCTCAGTCCGCGAGGCGCACCTTGGTAATCTGTGTGATGCCACGCCCCCACGCACCTCTTGCTGATAAAACGTCCTCAATCCCAGTAAGAGCATATTAAACCCACGTGTTCATTGTATAAAGTATATAGTATTGAATTTAGGCCTATGAAGTTGCTTTCATGTAGAATAAAAAATACCACCGGTTTCAAATAAGTCTAAACGCATGTTCTTACATCAATAACGCAGTACACATTAAATTCAGAACATCTCGATATGCTTGAATTCTGAAAACATTTTTGGTACACAATCAAAAGATTGTGTATTTTGACATATTTATATATTTTTTTAGTACAGTTGACATAGTATGCAGATTTATTTTAGCTCAGCAATATACATTGATAATTTTCGAAATGCTATAGTCACAGCAACCAACACACTTTCATCTAAAGATGTAAAACTTTAATATGCAAATAATGTTTCCAAAACCGTCAAGGGATTATATCTTTAACCTTACAAGGGTCACTTTATTAGGTTAATTGTTGTTAATAAACTATAGTTGGCCTATTCAGATTTTATAAATAAGTTTGCCACACACGAAAGGACGCAAAGAATGAGTGGCCGCGCAATATTGCGCCAAACGTGCCATTTTCGGTAATAGGGGTCAAAACATCTCTTTGAAGGGAACCTGTTGCCTGTCAATAGCAAACAACTAGTGGCTCTTTTGAGAATGTAGTGGTTGGGCCACTTTAAATGATTGTCTGCGGGAGACAGACAGCACCCAACACAAGCGTGTGAACACCCACGCACGCACGTAAAGAAAGTTAGGCTTTTGGAACACTAGTTTTTCTATAGTATTTTTAGAATGAAATGTCACAAGAGCGGTTATAAACACAATAGAGCGCGAAAAAACGCGAACACCCCCTCTCTGACCCCCCCCCCCCCCCCCCACACACACACACACACACACGTATGCAGTGTCTTTTTTAGTGAACAATACCAAACTAAATATTCTGTGTGAACGCATGAGTAATTATATTTCCAATAACAATTGTATCCCTCGGCAAGTCCTTCACTTGAGTTGAACACGTCACATCAGTGGACACATTTCCCTTTAAGAGGGTGCCCCGCGACCACCATGTAAAATGTTGAACCAGTAAAACCAGCACTGTCATACCAGTGAATTCACCTCTTATGACAGGGCCGTGTGTCGTTTATTGTAGAAAACGCTAGGCAAATGAAAAACGCTCTGGTGGTACTCCGGGGGGGTGGGAGGGTTGGCTCACGACACCTCGGGCGGCAAATTAACACCGGTCGGTACCTGAGAATGCAAACCAAGGAAAACGCAACTGGTGCGGAGTGCGCCAGCGACGCGCTCCATTCAGGGTAGTGGTGACTGAAGAGGTGCACTTTGTTCAGCCGAGAGAATGGCTTTCCCCCCTCCCAAGAGGGAGCATGTGTGCATTCTGGTGGCGAGATGGATGGGTACGCGCCATCGTGGGAAGAAGGCCACTTGCGTCCCTTGTGCACCGGTCAATGCAACACGTCTCGCTCTTAAGAGACCCTCTGCTTTAACGGCGCTCTGCTGGAAATGTTGACGCGTGTAACCGGGTTTGAAATTTGTGGTATTTATATTGTTTTTGGTTAATTAATTCGGCCTACATGCTATAGACATTTATTTAATTTAGCCTACATCGTTTTAGATCATTTTACAACAGCGCCACCACAAATTATCCTCTTTATCAATAAAACTCTCATAATTCCATGTCCACGTTTGCACAGTATAAATATAAATATATAAACTCCGCAACTGTTTGTACAACCACCCGACGACCCTCGTTCATACTGCATTGTGCATTTAAATAAATTATCTTATTCTCAAAATGCGCCAACAGCCAACTTTATTCTATTCAAAATTAATATATAACATATAAAAAATAAAATAATAAAAATAAAACTAATTCACAAACAAGATCTCCTTGTGCCTTGCAAAAAGGGTGGCGTGAGATCGTGTGTTCTTATAAATAAATCAAATACTCGCATGTTCTCGATAGATCGGAGTTCGACATTACAACAGTCAGCATTTCAAATAATGTAGAGCATTTCTCATTTTCGAGTCACCTCTTATGTTAAACAATTAACTTGGCCTCCCGTCGGTGCGCGCACAGTGGCTCGCTGGTACCTGCTCACAGACTCATTATTCACCCCTCCGCCCTCCGCCAATGCCCGTCCGTTCATCCGGCGACTGCCCGGCCTACAACTAGCTATAGGCTCGACCGTGACCGACGAGATGTCAACTACAGTCCTGTGTCGGCGTGACGCGGCCGCGCCCTCCGGGGCAACACGCCGCACAGCGAGGGCGTGCATGGGAATGGTAACACTTGGTTCCCTCGCGCGGGCAGCCGGCTAAAAGTAAGAGAAAGGCTCGGAGAGGTCCTGAATGGAGACGTCTTGGGGTGCGCGGTCACGGCGCATTTACGCGCAGAGTCGCACATACAGCGGACCTGAGTCACGTGATCACACACACACACATAAACATACACCGCGCACAATAATTAGTGCTGTTGATTTACTGTCTAGGGTTGTCAACGGGGGTCCGCATAAAGAAGCGATAGTCGCCAAATGTGTGGAGAGAGTTAATCCTATGATCCAGTAATCCATGTAATCCGCCTTTACAAAGGGGATTAGGCCAATGGATGACAGAAATTAAATGGATTTACTGAAATGTAACAATTCAACACACATTCGATGCCTTTCGCTGTCATTGTAGGTGTTTTACTAAGAATGATTAAATTACGCAAATATTTCTTTATTTCATGCAGACATTTCTTTATTTCATGCAGACATTTACTCCACTATGGAATCATTTATTATTTGTTTAAATTGTGTAAATATTTTAAATTTTTTTTCTTAATTTATTTTTACAAATATGGGTTGGCAACAAATAAAACGCGTTACTACTGTTCCCTTTATATGTAACAGCACCAGGACATTCATTTGAAAAAGCCACAAAAAGATGACATGTTGATCAAATGTAAAACATTTGCTTGTATGCGCTGAAGCACCTCGCCACCAATCTAAGGCCACACGGCCAGCCTTGTGCCTCACAGTTGCGCTTTTTACCCCATCGCGCATGCCTTTTCATCGCAAAAACGGGCCATTTTTAGTGACCCGTTACACCTGAAAAGGCTTGGCTGGTATAAAGGAGTCCATTGAGGAACACACACACACAGAGCATGTTCCAGTGTGTTCTCATACACTTGCTGTCTCTTTATTCCCCTACCTCCCTCTCTCTATTCTAGCATGTGCACATAAAACGTGCTGATTGAGAGAGAAGGTCATGAGGTGGCAGCGCGCTGGTTGCCTAAACGCCGGGGAAGCCTGGGAATGGAGCCACTTGCGCGCACCGACACGGCTATCGGCCCGTGTGTGACGCGCAGGGCATCACCACTCGCTATCCAGATTGCCAGACAAATTAGAAATGGTTCCCGCGAGGCGGGGGTCTGGAGGAGAATGAAAACAACTTATTGAAACCGTGTCTTTCTTTCATGGGCTATAGCCTGTTGTGCTTTTATTGCAGTCCTTACCGACATATAGTTATCTTGCTGGGATAGGCTAATTCCTCGACTCTAGTAACTTCTCGACCATTTTACCTGCATGTGAACATACTTGAGCATAATGTTCAACCCTTTGCTCAACCATGGCATAATTAGCCTGCACGTAAAAGTTTGATATAACATAACTTGTGATAATGTTACAGGTTGCCAACTTAGACTAATACTTTGTGCCGATTGTAAAAGTTTATCATATTATTTTAGGTTAGATTAAAAGTCATTACATAACAAATATTATGAATGGCCTACTTGGAAATAATTAACAGACAGACACGTCCACAAGTATTGCATGTGTTTTCAAACATCCACTGAAGAAGAATAATAATTCAGTGTAACTGAAAAGTGTAATAAATTAAAAGAGGTTATACATTAATGCAGATACTACAATTCTTTAAAAAAGTTTTGTTTTTATAATTTATTTTTGTGATTGAACCTGCCTTTAATTTATGTTAATCAAACCTAATTCATGTTTATTGTGTAGTTACAGATTTGTTTCAAGTTGTTAGTGATAAGACTTTTGTTACTGTAAGATACGTTTCTGGCTACAAGAGTCTGGGTTAGTTTATTTTTATTTATTTAACTTTTATTTAGCCAGGTAGTTGAGATTAAAATATATTTTTCAAGGTAGTCCTGCCCAAGACCACAGCACAAACAACACCAATACAAATCTTGCAGCATTACAACAAGTCTTCAGTTGTTTCAGGTTTCAGGTTTCACGGCTTGGAGATTTACAAAGTAACTTCATTAAGAGCCTTTCTGAATGCTGTTTCCTTGCTCATGTGGAAATACCATTGCTATTATAGCCTATGCTCATTAAAACGTGAGTGATTACAAATATTTTAGATTACTATAATATTTAACATGTTTTACTATACAATGTGATTTATAGGCCTCTCATGTCAACATCTTGTAAATGTAAATGTAAATGTCTGCCAAATACCTGGGTTTAAATGGTAACATTTAAACCCAGGTATTTGGCAGACATTTACATTGTGGTAAAGTTACTTTAATGTTGACAAATGTGTCTAAATTACAGTAAATAAACAGTCATTCAGTCAAAAAGCAAAAGAGATGCATTAAAACCTTTTTCAAATAATAATATATTGGATGAAAATGCACATTTTTAAATGTTTGTATTTTTTAAAACATAATAATAATAATAATAATAATAATAATAATGATGATGACAGTATCAAAACTAAAACGCAATGGGTTTGAAAGTACAAACAAATCTAATCACCTTAGTCACATTAATGGTGGTAGTGTTGTCACGTTGTGTGTGTGTGTGTGTGTGTGTGTGCGTGCGTGCGTGCGTGTGGATGCGGGTGTATTTACTTCGGTCATACCCTAGTTGATTTTGGCCCAAATCTGGGGCCTGCACTGGCCTTGAATGGAGGGGAGGGGTTGCCTCCGGCTGTTTACCATGGGATGGGATTGGGGTGGGAGGTGGAGGGGGGGGGTGTATTGGAAGAGATTATCAGATATTAACACGTACAAGAGAGAAAGAGACAGGTAGTCAGGGCTATCGCGAGATATCGTTTTTACAGGATAAGATTGTTTTTTTTCTGTTTGACTGGTCACAGGTTACTAGCCTCGCGAGACAATCCTGATCTCGATTCACAAACAGTTTCAATGTACGGCTCCCCAGATGGACTTGTGACAACAATTCCTCTGGCATGTCAGGTTAACAGGTTACAGCAAAGGTCGTGGAACATTTGACTGTGCTTCTCACCACACAGGAAATGTTAATCCGGAATTCAGTAAACCTTGAAGTTTGTTATTATTTCGCAATGTGACGTTTATTCTTAACATCACGTCCATCCTATGTCGGGCAACACTACACTCACAATTAACGCAGTACCATACAGGTTGAACGCATGTAAAGGATGCCTTTGGGGCCACAAGGGGGCGCACTCATCTTTGCATCGTCTACCCTACATTAGGATATACACAGATTAATGACCTGACAATCTGAAGATTGTGCTGATTAATGCATGGTCATATAACAACTCTCCATATGGTACGATATCCACAAGAGGCTGCTGAAGCTCTCTAAGGCAATAACGAAGAGTGCCATATTCAAAACCTTAATAAAATCATCATGATATTGCCTAATTGGTCTATTTCTTTTTACGTGAATCAATAGAAGTATGTGGTATTTTCAGAAATCACAAACCCATTTTTATGGGACATCTAAAGAATCCATGAGCACATGTTCTGCATATCCTAAATAGCCTATATGTTAACCAGTAAAACAACGTTTTGTCTTGTTCAATTTCAAATTTTAATATATAGCCTGTATAGGCCTAAAGCCTATAATACTAATGTATAATTTAAATTAGGTCTATATATAGTTCTAATCTGTTTTTTAAACATCTTTCCTCCTTAATAGGGTAGATTAGGCCTGTTTGTTATACATTTTAATGGCCTGTTCATGAGGCCTAATGCATATCTTCACCAGGTGGTCAGTGACCCCTAAGTGGTCCTCAGAGGTACTGCAGAGGGTCCTCCAAATCATTTGATCCCAAACATATTTTCTTCCAAAAAATATACAAATCTGTCAATGATTTTAATGGATTAGTAAGTGGCCTACATATATATATGGCCTGCCAACACATTAGTGTAAAGTAAATACATATGTTATACTGTATGTGATAGGGGGTCCATGGGTTTCGATCAGCTAAGGGGTGGGTCCTTGGTCTGAAAGCCTCTGGTCTAATGTATTGATATTATAGGTTAAATTGTGTTGATGTCATTGTGGTTATGTTTTTGTTATGAATTTTTGCTCTACATGAGGCCTTGTGCATGATTAACTGAATTACTCATTCTAAGCCACTTAATATCTTATTAACAGCGGCACAATTCTGTTGACATTCACAGTGAATCACAAACCAATTGATAGATAATTTTATTCTTTGCTCATCAATATGTATGGACATATAATAATCTCTATACTATACAACAGAAGATCATGACAACTCCAACAGAATACCAAACAGTAAAATATAAAAAGCAAATATCAATAAATAGAACAAAGTAACCTAATAAGTGTGTTTCAAACTCAGAAATTGTTCTTGTGAGTAATAATATTGTCTGCATGCATCATGACACATCCTCGGCCATTCTCTGTACAAACATAAGTGGGCTGTTTCAAGTGCAAGTGAGGAGACGTTGTAATGTACAGAACGTTTACGTGAAGCTACTCCACCGCATTAAGAAGGACCAAGCGCTAAATATCCAAACGCGGGCCACAACAGCCTCTACTGGTCAACGCAGGTAATTGTGCTCAGTGATCACCTAGTACCAGTTTGAGTTTGTCAGGCAAAGCCACTGCGAGGGCATTGTTCAACCTGCAGGGGGCGATGATGGTCCTGCATTTAGATTTTAGCGTTTGGTTACACTTTAGGAATGGACCAACATGTTAAACCATGGAACATAGGAAGCACTGTGTAGACACACACACACACACACACACACACACACACACACACACACAACCATCCCCATGTAATATATACATACTCCGTATAGATGTATAAACACTTGAACACACCGTAAATCTTCCACTTGAAGAGATAGGCCTACAGATATGTATAAACATCGGAAAGTATACAAACGTTTAAAAAAAACACGCTCACCCACACACCCACAGATGTGTGTGCATTCACGCTGTGTTAAAGTCCACCGTAGCTTGGAAACCCTGATTTTATGAACTACACTTCCCTTCTCTTCCTGAGAAAAACACATGTACCTGGCGATAAGCACGTCATTGGTTGGAGAGAGTCACATGGTCTTTCGAAAGCCTTTCTACCCGAGGATGCACCGCAGGCGGATGCACACGTTTTGACCTCACAGCTCCTCGTCTTTGGCCGATCCACCTCGGCAGCCATTTTGCACCCGTCCCACACCCTGCGGCCAGGGATGAGCTCAGCCTGGGCTGGAGGACATCAGAGGACATGCGCTGACAGACGTGTCTGAGCGACGGTGGCGGCACATTGCTACTGTACTACCATAACAGATCTAAGAACCACAAACTCATCCAGCATTCTTTGTGTATGACCGTTGTTGCAGTTATGGCTAATTGTCCTTGTCGTCATGGTCACCAATTACACATAGAGGTAACAAAGTTACCCCCCACACACACGGCACTCAACTTTACAAAAAGGAAAAAGGAAAGAAAATGATAGTACATCATCTTTTCATTAATAACACACACACACACACACATTGTCAAAAAGCATGTGTTTGTCTCACATATCTTCCCACGACAGAAGTACAAACATCTGGATTGTATTTCAGTCAGGCCATGTACAGTGCTATTAGAGACAGATGTTCCCATGAACAGCACTGGGCCAGTGCTCATATATTAATAAGTGACTAATAAGTAATAAGTTATCCTTTAATATTACTGACTGGTCATCTTCAGTTGAAGAGATTTCTAAATCCTTGAGTGCAGGATTCAGATAAACTTGCAGTGTAGTAAAAACTATTTATTTAGAGGCAATGATACACGCTTAAATGTTGAGTATGACTTCTCATTTAGACCTTTTACACTTGTACGTTGTTTGATCACATTGTTACTGTAGCTTATCTTGGTCACTTGTCAAATGGAGAACTTCTCAAATGGCTTTATAATCTTATAGGAAATAGCACGTTTTATGAGTACTCAATAACAAAATGGCCTATTGACTATATCATGTTATGTAGATATACAAGTTACTTGTAATATATTATTACATATCCCACATGGCTGAAAAAACATTTGTGTAGGATGAGGACGTGAGCAAATTACAAAAGATACTCTACAATGCGAAATGTCAGTTTGAGGGACAAGAAAGTGAACCTCAAACTGTTTGAAAATACAGTGAACATGACAATATATATATATATATATATATATATATATATAAAATATGCAATATATCTGTGAATATTACAACATTGGCTTTTCTAACAATTAGTTTAATTGTTTAATAACTCACTGCCCCCTAGTGGCCAGACACTAGATCGTTGTGCTTATGCTGAAGAATTTGGCTTTGACATTGTTATCCATTGAAATAATCAATATTCGATATAAATAATTATCTAATCTCTGTTCATGCACTGACAAAAGCATAGATACACAAGTAGACTAGCCACACTATACTTTTGAATTATTCTTCATAATAAATGTGGGAATGCTAAAGGTCACAATGTCCCCCTGAATATTGCTTACGCGTAAGGTACCCTGTTATTTGGCAAATCCACAAACCCAAGAAATATATCAAATGGAAAAGATTATTTAAAATAATATCCATAAGAGGGCAAGGAGGGGGGCCATGCTTTGGTGATGAATGTACGAACATCAAAGGACGGCTGATCACAGATGTCTGATTTAGTTTCTGTTTAACCAATGTTCCCCAAACAGCTTCATATGTTACATGAAGGGAAGGTTCTCCATACACCGCCTTTAACTGGTGGTGGGGTTACACAGTGTGTGTGTGTGTGTGTGTGTGCGTGTGTGTGCGTGTGTGTGTTTGTATGTGTAAGCGTGTGTGTGCGTGTGTAGCTGTGTGTGTGTGGGTGTCTGCCTCTCATGGGGCGATCTAGGCCCCTTCGGGAAGATCCGGGGCCCACAGGGCTGGTCTGGGTCCCTTAAGGGGGGTCTGGCCCGTCAGGAAGTTTTTGGCCCCTCAGGAAGGTCTGAGCTCCTCAGGGAGGATCTGGGCCCCTCAGGGGGTGTCTGGGGTCCTCATGGGAGATCTGAGCCCCTCAGCAAGGTCTGAGCTCCTCAGGGAAGATCTTGGCCCCTCAGGACGGGGGTGAGGGGGGGGTCTGTGGCCCTCAGGGGAGATCTGTGCTCCTTAGAGAAGATTTGGGCCCCTCAGAGGCGGGTCTGGGCCCTCAGAGGCGGGTCTGGGCCCTTCAGGAGGGGTCCGGGCCCCTCAGGGGGGGTCTGGGCCCCTCAGAGGCGGGTCTGGGCCTCGGGGATGTAGATCTCGATGCTGTCGGCGCTCTCCGTGGCCGAGTTCTGCCGCACGGAGGCGGCCCTTTTGGCGGCCAGCAGGCGCTTGCGGGCTGCCTGCCGCTGGTTCTCCGAGCTCTCCAGGGAGCGGTCCCGCGCCAGCGGGGGGTGGGGGGCCTTGGGGGGCTTCTTTGGCACAGGAGGTGGGAGCTGCCTCTCCTGGGAAGGGTGGGGGGGGGGGGTGTGAGTGTCTCAGGGGGAAATAACAGGAAGGCAGGGAGACACAGCAAGAGTGTGTGTGTGCGTGATATCCATGGTAACGCCTAGCATGGACACACATGAGTCACGTGAGTCACACACACACACACACACACACACACACACACACACACACACACACACACACACAGTGTACCTGCTTGTGTGTGTGACATATATCCATGGTAACACATATCCATCATGTCAGACTGCAGGTGTATGTGTGTGTGTGTGGTTGCTAATTGGATGCAGCTGTGCTGAGGCTAACCTTACGCATTGCCATGGCGACCTGCTCGGCCTGGAATGGCTTGTTCTCTACGAGAGGGCGAGACGTCTGTGTAGTGGTGTTTCGCCACCTAGTGGCCATTTACATGTGGGTGCCACTGATCAGTGAGGGCTGTGTGTGTGTGTATGTGTGT
>JAODOY010002833.1:0-11911 GCA_025399855.1 Forbesichthys papilliferus | reverse complement strand
TTGACACCATCTGAACCAAATAAGTTGATCTTGGTCTCATCAGACCACAGGACATGGTTCCAGTATTCTATGTCCTTAGTCTGCTTGTCTTCAGCAAACTGTTTGTGAGCTTTCTTGTGCATCATCTTTAGAAGAGGCTTTCTTCTGAGACGACGGCCATGCAGACCAATTTGATGCAGTGTGCGGCGTATGGTCTGAGCACTGACAGGCTGACCTCCACCCCTTTAACCTCTGCAGCAATGCTGGCAGCACTCATACGTCTATTTTCCAAAGACAACCTCTGGATATGACCCTAAGCATGTGCACTCAACTTCTTTGGTCAACCATGGCGAGGCCTGTTCTGAGTGGAACCTGTCCTGCTAAAACGCTGTATGGTCCTGGCCACCGTGCTGCAGCTCAATTTCAGGGTTCTGCCAATCTTGTTATAGTCTAGGCCATCTTTATGTAGAGCAACAATTCTTTTTTTCAGATCCTCAGAGTTCTTTACCATGAAGTGCCATGTTTAACTTCCACTGACCAGTATGAGGGAGTGTGAGAGCGATGACACCAAATTTAACTCACCTGCTCCCCATTCACACCTGCAACCTTGTAACACTTACGAGTCACATGGCACCAGGGAGGGAAAATGGCTAATTAAGCCCAGTTTAGACATTTTCACTTAAAGGTGTACTCACTTTTGTTGCCAGCGGTTTAGACAATAATGGCTGTGTGTTATTTTGAGGGGACAGCACACTATTCTACAAGCTTGTACAATCACTACTTTACATTGCAGAAAATTGTTGTCACATGTAAAGATATGCTCACATATTTGCAAATATGTGAGGGGTGTACTCACTTTTGTGAGATACTGTACATATTTGGAGTAACTATGATAATCAGAGTGCTGATAAGATTTGTGTCCTACAGGGTTGCAATAGATTTCTGCATCTGTGCTTAAATCGATCCTAGAACTAAGAGTCTAAAAAGAGTCCACATTCTGCTCACACCTAAATATCTGGTGATCAGTTGATTTCTTCTGCAGGCTTGAGACGAATGACCTCTAACTTGCGTCAAACCCCTTTAAACCCCGACGCTTCCACACCAGAGGTTGTGCTTGCAAAAATGTGTCTCGTCCCCCCATTTTTTTTTTATACCCTCGCCTGGCCTATGTCGTAGTATTCTTGGCAAAGCACTCTTAATTCCTCCCCTTCTGTGTCAAATTCCTCTTTAGTAGCAAAAGTTGTGACCTCACTTGATCACATTGTTTTCCCCCTTGAGCACAGACATATGTGCATGCTCCAGCTCCCTGCCATTCCTTTGGCTCCAGGCTCAACCAAAGAGTCTACCAACTCTGAGAATAGCTTTTAGCTACTTGCACTTGTTGTTTATATACAGATAGTTTAAAAGGAAACTGGTTTTTAACTTGCTGAAAGTAAAAACTGTTGAAATTCAGAGAACAATTATTTTTTTGCTGAGTTTATGTATATCCTATAGACCTGCTGGCGATGACTGTCACCCTGCCGTCACTCCCATTAGATTGACTGGCCTGTCTTAACGTTCAATCCAGATCGCAGGTCTTTGATGAGAGATAGATCTGAGATACTCTCTTTGCGCGCTGTCAGTCATCCGAATGGGAGTCCGGGCGGAGATATTGAATCCTGGCTATCAACGGACCAAGTTGCTGGGCCTATTGTAGCGATCGGGTCACGTACAATTAGGTATTATTATTATTTTCATTATATTAATGATTGTCAACGGGGCACCACTCGCTCAATTATGTTATAAAATCACTCAGTAATTTTCCAAGTGGCCGCAGTGAACGAGATCTGCGGAAATGCGTCTTAATGTCAAATCAGTCAAATACCTGGACCCATGCTGAGTTCTTCTCATAACAGTGACTCTCACGACTCTCACGTGTGTACACAACTTCCAGTACCAAATCAGTTAAGGGTATAACAAAGTGAGTTTATTATAAAACAATTAAATACAGATGAAGGTTAGATAGGCATATATCCACACAAATACATCACAGCAGCAACAATCAAAACACAGCGATAACTTCACATCAAATAGTCATATAGAAACTTATAGTTTATGGGCTATTAAGAAAGAACCATGTCTACGGACCTATCTTAAAATGGGGAAACGTTCTATGCTTGGAAGCGATCAAAAGAAGAGTAAAGCACAGAATTGAAACGTCTAGAACAGCACCACACCACTTATTATTCTGAATTATTGACCTCTTGAACGAAGAGGCACGGTGTCAGTCAAAAGTTAGGGAAGAGGCCTGGCTCTTTTCAGAGCATGCAAAGTTTTGGAGGGGGGGTTTTGTCTATCCTACATGTAATTCTCTTTACTAATTTCATCATGTCCAATTTCGAAATCACATTATCACATCAACATCATGGCACACTCATTATATTCAAATAAAAACAGTGATTTCAGTAAGACCACACAGGATCCATGTACCTTTCCTGTCTTTTTGACTATTAATTCAAAAGTAAGATTACAGAAATATATATTTATTGAAGTTTCTTATCTCCAAGTATTAAAGTTTCACACTATGTATATATGCATATCAAATATACTTATAAAATGAAACCAACCAACCTAATGTTAGAACTTGGACATTAAAAATCGGACAGAGAGAGAGAGAAGGGAGGAAGGGGCTGTCACAGCTTTATAAGATTCCGCAGTAAGAGCTAATCTTTTTATTTTCCTGGAGGTACATACGTCCAGAATACAAACCACATATTATTAAAGCTGATGAAATTCGTGGATACCAATATCATACATATCAATCCTTTGAATATAATTATTTGATCTTTTATCAATTCAAGGGGCAGAACATATCATCAGACACTTAAAGGTGTAGTCCTTGGTTGATACAATATCTTAACACCACATTATGGATAATTGTAAGGCACTGTTCAGATTAAACATCACCCATTCTGTTGGGTGCAAATGCAACTGTTTGAAGGTTCGTGGAGAGGGCGTCCTTAATTTATCACTTTGTTTTCTGCAACTAGGCCCTCCGAGACCCAAGAAAACACCCCAGGTCTGACTTTCATCATACTTTGAGCATCTTCGTCTGTCAGTGGAACTGGGGGTTTGTTTGTGTAAGGGTGTTTCAAACATTCCTTACCGGGGAAGAGCTTGACTGGAAACGTCATCCAAACAAGTTCTTGACGTGGGGGTTGGTTTATTTCGAGGCTAAGCATGATAAGGACACATGCTAGCATCGTAAATTCCTTCTCCTTTTTTCTAAGTGCAGACCCGAGTCAGGAACGTGTTGCGTGTGCAAAAGCTCTTTTACGACCTGGGGGCTTAAGGGCCTACTGGTGAGAAGGTGTGGTGGAGACACTTATACACAGTCCAATAGTCCAAACCTTAATAATTCATAAGCATGAATTTCCAATGGTGGCGTGTTAGCAGCTGGGTAACTACACTATTAATTCTGATACTCTTATATGCCTGTTCTTGACTCCCTTTTTCCACCTCAGACAGTAACTGTTTCACTACCTGGCCCCACTGATAATGCTTTGTCTACTGAACACCCTCCATAATTCTCACATGATCTACTATAATCCCCATCTATTTCGCCTTCCTCCTGTTTTCTTGACTCCCTCTCTTCATGCTCAGCTTAGTTTTACTACTGCTTATTCTATATTATTAGAATAATATTTCTCATTCATTTTTACTACAAGTCTTATCTTTCTTCAGACCTTTCTGACTCCCTCACTTTGTATTCAATTAAATTTCCTTTATCCTTTTCTGACTCCTCCTCTTTGTGTTTAATTTCGCTCCCCAATTTTTTATGACTCATAAAAATTATTCCTACACTTGTACTATGATATTTCTACTTAATGTTCATAACATATGATATCACACTGCAATCACATTCATACTGAAAATGACATACACACAATTGGTACAACATTCATTTAATCAATTATACCCTGGGTATTTCACTCAACCTATTTAAAGGGCTTTATCCCTTTGGGTGTTTCACCCCCTCTTTAAAGGGCCTTGTCCCTTTGGGTATTCCACCCCTGTGACTTTCTTTGAAGGGCCTTATCCCTTTTCACCCCTGACACAAATACACTTGTATTTTTGATCTACCATACCCAGTAATTAAGTCTAGGAGGATGTGGTGGTTTGACAGTACATAAATATAGATTCTCCAATTTGCAGAACTTTTAAACAGGTGTCTGTTAACCTTTTTGAAGTGTGCACTATGTACTGTCACCCCTCCACCTCCTGTCCAAAACATTTCTCCTATGCGTCTACTGCTTCCTCTCCATCACGTCGGGGTCACCAATTGTTGGAATCTGGGTGGTTTTCCTAACACCAGTTCCTGCGTGTTCTTTTATGGAGTTTAAGTAAGAGGAAACACGGTGTCCAAGTTATAACAAAACAGCTTTAATATAATAGATAAAAAATACAAGACAGAGCCTCTGGGTCCATTCTATTTCCTGACCAATAACATGTAATATCAGCAGTTCACAAAGAGTGACACACTGACTGGCTTGGACCTAGAGGCTTATATAGTAAATGGGTGTGGGTGAATTCCTGACATTGTCTTTGGCTGATGTGGTGTCTGGTGCACTGAACCATCGTTTGGGAATGGTATGTCAACTCTCTAGACACACAGACGACTTTAGTGGGGCACACATCACTTGCGCACATACAATGGCATACTTCATAACATAGCCTCCAATCTTTCATCCTGTCTTCTACTTGCTGCGCTCCCCCGCCTGCCCTCAAGTGTCTTATCTCCTCCGGACAAGGTCCCTCACTGATCTGTTGTTCTCACTCTGTATTTTTCCACTCGTCCAACCTTGTCTTTAAGCAAAGCTATATCACACTCTCCCATATAGCCCTTAGAATATATAATATATATCTAAACTAGAATATCTAATATATATCACAAATGTTGAACACAATTTTCTACAACACATTGTTATTCTTCAATCTAAGGTTCGACAGTCGATCGAACCCTCCTCTCCAGCACCTTGGAGTAGACTTTACCAGGGAGGCTAGTGGCGTTCCCAGGCATGTGTGGAGATATTATCTTTTCACCTGGTCCTGGGTCTTCCCCGAGGCCTCCTTCCAGCTGGAAGTTCCTTCTAAGGGTTGGCATCCTTACCAGATTCCCGTACCACCTCAACTGGCTCTTGTACTACAGTACTGTTAATTCATTGTGTTCATTTTTCCTAGCTTCTTGGTTTTATTCTCCCAAGAATGGCTCGAGGGGATACAATACCACAGTAAACTACTAGAAAGTTTTTTTTTAAATAATTTGTCCTAAAGTTTATCTGCCTGGACTTTTCAAAATGGCTGTTCATTACAGCATGACATTTTAGTGGAGCCAAATTTGAAAGGCTGGTGGGTCTGGAGTACAATCGCTATTAGAGACTGGGTTTCATAACCAGTTGAGATAACCTCTTAAGTATCTATTTGATTCAGGCAGCGGCTCCTAAGAGGGGGAGAGGTGGGTAGTATAGCAGGACAAATCCTCAATGTGTGTGTAACAACACTAAACGGGGTGATGGCCCAATTGCTTGGCTTACAGTTTATTCAAAAGTACAAGGACAGGCAGAATCATAAACAGATGAACAGGCTATGGTCAAACACGTAGAGGTCCAAACGATCGGCAATAGTATGAAGGGGCTAGGCTAATAAGATACTCTCAAGCAGGCAGTAGGACTGGTACAAAGGTACAGACAGGGAGTAGGAAAGGCAGAAAACGAGGACTGAAAACTGGGTCAAAAAACACTAGAAAGCTAAAGTTGAATCAA
The DNA here is from genome assembly GCA_025399855.1 of Forbesichthys papilliferus. Lineage (NCBI taxonomy): Eukaryota > Metazoa > Chordata > Actinopteri > Percopsiformes > Amblyopsidae > Forbesichthys > Forbesichthys papilliferus. Next base: position 6,131 of record JAODOY010002833.1, on the reverse strand, counting down.
GGAAATGGCATAACAACGGTTCAGTATAGTTAGGAACAACTTCACTTCACAACTAACAGAAAGTCAGACTGTCTTAAACACCGTGCACAGGTGATCAGTATTCAGGTGAATGGCATCTGAAATGATTGTGGAATGTTGATGATGTAGAAGGCGGTAAAACATTACTAGAGGGAGTCCCTGGAGCGGTAAACACACGCTGTCGGCGCTGACGCGCATTCCCACGGAAGTGCGCAGGGTGCAGATCTTACAGCGTGGAGTTGTCAGAAGAAGTTAAGTTGTTTCTTAAGAAGAAATAAGAAACAACAGAAAACTAGGTAAAAATCATGGAAATAATAAAATCCATCATTGTCTCGGTTTCCACCCAACCTCTTTAAAGGGCCTTATCGCTAGAGAATAAAATATACTATAGGGAAGTTCAGAAATTAATATTGAGATCTCAATATAATAAATCTGCTTCTAAGGCCGCTGCAAGCCTCTTTTTTATTTTTTGATCAAGGGGAAAAACCTGGGAAATTATTAGCCTGAAGGATTAAACTGTTGCTAACTGAGAGTGATCACAATGATTAAAAATGATTCTCTTCAGATGAGTGTTTTCCCTATTGCTTTTAAAACTGCCATGGTGAAGCCCCTTTTGAAGAAGAGTAATTTAGATGCTACATTACTCAATAACTACAGACTGGTATCCAATCTGCCGTTCCAAAGTAAAATTTTAGAGAAAGTTGTTTTTATTCAGTTCAATGATTTTATCAACTCAAACAAGATTTAGGATAAATACCAGTCTGGTTTTCGAACCAATCACAGCACTGACACAGCTTTAGTAAAAATTGTTAATGACCTTAGATGTAGTGCAGCTTTTGATACAGTAGATCACTCAATTCTTTTATACAGACTCCACAATCTGATTGGCCTCATATATAGTCTCATACTGTACCCTCATATATAGTCTCATATACAGTCTTATACTGTACCCTCATATATAATCTCATATATAGTCTCATACTGTACCCTCATATATAGTCTCATATATAGTCTCATACTGTACCCTCATATATAGTCTCATATATAGTATTATACTGTATATACTGTACCCTCATATATAGTCTCATACTGTACCCTCATATATAGTCTCATATATAGTCTTATACTGTACCGTGCTGTAAAGTGCTATATAAATAAAGATTGATTGATTGAGAACAAAGTGAAGTGAATTTACAACAGAACCTTTAGAAATAAATAATCTTTTTAAAATCTTATATGAAAAGCTTTATAGTTCTGATGACTCGTTGAATCCAGATGTTGTAAACACTTTTCTGGATGACCTTGACATTCTTGTTATCCCGGAGAGTCAGAGTGAAGTTTTTGTGGTAGAGTTGACGTTAGGGAAGATGTCAGATGCAATAAATAGTATGTCACTGGGAAAAGCTGTCAAATTTAAACAAATAGACTTCAGGGTAGCATCCCAGGTATAGTCAAAAATGACCAAAATGGTTTTGTGAAAGGTCAGCAAAGCTTCCACAATGTTAGAAGTGTGCTCAATATTTGACATAACCAAAGGGGGGTGCCAGATACTGTTTTAATCTCCTTGGATGCTGAAAAAGCTTTTGACAGGGTAGAGTGGCTGTATCTATTTGAAGTCCTTAGATGTTTTGGATGTGGTAAAAACTTCTGTAAATGGGTAGAATTGCTTTATGCTAAGCCTACTGCGGAGATACCGACTAACAATCTAGTATCTGAACAAATCAATATTTGCAACGGTTAAAATGGTAAATGGGCTCATTTATATAGCGCTTATATCCAAAGCGCTTTACAGTATTTTGCCTGACAATCACCCAGTCACACACACATTTATACACCGATGGTGATCACTGCCATGCAAGGTGCGACCAACCACCAGGAGCAGTAAGGGGTTAAGCATCTTTGCTCAAGGATGCTTGCAGATAGGTCAACAACTGGGGTTCGGGCTGGTAGCCCAACACCCAGACCACTAGACCATCCTGTCCCCCTGGTTGTTGCCAGGGTTGCCCTCTGTCCCCCTTGTTATTTATTCTTGCTATCGAACCGATTGCGGGAAGGTCACACAGACATCTCAGGTATAACAGTAGGGGAGTTGGAGCAGCGAATCGCTCTTTATGTGGATGATGTCATTCTGTTTGTTAAAACCTGGGTAAATCCATTGATGCAATTTTAAAACTGAAAGTTCTGCTACCATTAACTCGAAAGACAGAGATGATCTTATCCCACAAGCTTTACATTTTTATTTGACGGAAGGTTTTACATACTTTGGCATACAAATTGTCCCTAATCTAGAGGAGTGAGGAGGAATTATGATTCTGTCATTGACCCTTTAAATAAATCAGTTGATAGGTGGATGTCCTAACGATCTCCTTAATTGGTATAATGCATGCTCTGAAAATTAATATATTGCATATATTACTTGTTTCAGAACAATATGTACCAAAACATATTCAAACATATTCTCAGGGCTGAGGAAAATATTTTCCAAGTTTATCTGGAACAACAGGCGCCCTAGGCTTCGTTTATCTCTTTTATATTTACCATATAACAAAGGGCCTTCAGTGCCCTATTTGGCTGCTCAGTTGAGGACAATAATGTTTTATTATACAACCAAAGTCATTCTTTAATGGATGGAGATGAATGCTTGCTTACTTGGAGTGCCTCTCCCCATGTACTAAGCAAATTTGAAACTAATCGAAATTCTAATTCGATTGTACAGAATATAATAAATGTCTGTAGTGAGTTGAGAAAATATTTGGGTGAACCACATTCTCTATCATGTTTCAGCCAAATATGAAGTAAAGATAGCTTTATACCTGGCAGATCAGATGCTGGTTTTAAAATCTGGGCTAATAAAGGAATATAAAAAGTTAATAATGTATTTAATCCAGATTATGGAAGGCTGTCATTTGAAAATCTAACAAAAAAGTTTAATTACAAAATTTAAAAACCATTCATTAATAAAACCAACTCTTTCCCCTGTCTGGGAAAAAGTATTCTAACCTACGACTTGCCTCTATGTGGTTCACCTGAGTCCTTAAACCTCAACTGCTCCCGGTGGTTGGTCTTGCCTTGCATGGCAGCAATCGCCATTGATGTATGAATGTGTGTGTCTGTGGGTGGGTGAGGCAAAATACTGTACAGCGATTTGAGTAACCGGAAGGCTAGAAAAGCGCTATATAAATGGAATTAATTATTATTATTATTATTATCATCCATTACTGGTGCCTCTTCCCTCAATTAAAAGATAAAGAGCTATGAAATCCAAAACAACCCGTTTCCTCAATAGTACCTACAGTAGGACTATACACATTTTAAATGAATCCTCAATCCTGCCCTAATCAGGAAATTTTAGGCAAAATGTTATATACAGATGTCTGACATCTAAAGTGGTGCCTTTGCCGTCGTTGAGCGTCGCGAGTTCTTGAGAAGGCCAGTAAAGGCGCCAGAGTTCTAATTATTGTAACTGTATGTGGGATGAAGACCGACTGTACGTCTCTCGCTCTACAGGATCTGAGAGGGCCATACAGTGGATCATGACATAGACATTTTATGTATAATATTCATTCAGATTTTGTCTTAATTCATTTTTCAAATGGGTTTGCTAGTTTAGTTTTATTCTTTCTGAAAATGCTTATTTTTTGTTTAGTTTAGTATGTCTATTTAGTATGTCTATATTACGTTTCTAACAAAGTAGTCTACCAATATTGACAAATTAGCTCAGTCATTTAAGATTTGCGCTATGAGTTCTGAGGTTGGTGGTTCAAAGCTCCACGTATAATAGTATTTTTCCAGTAGCAGACAAGCAAGTTATATTATAGCCTGTACATATAGTAAATTTGTAACGATCTGATTTGTGGGGGTTCATGACTCTTTGCGACACATTCTTTACGGTTGCCGTGGTTTTAAAAAATATATATTTTTCTGTGCACGCTGCCGCGCACAGTCTGCCAAGGTGATGTTTGAGTCGTGCCTTGTTTATTTATTTTATGTGTGAAGGAATATACATACTGTCAAATATTTATGTTTGTCAATAAACGGAAGACCGGTTATCTTTTAATAACTACTCATTACATTACAAGTTACTATATACTGCAAGTTGTCCATCATGCAACTTGTGCAAATAAATGCTGCTTCTCTATATTACGTTTCTAACACAGCAGTCTACCCATACTGACGAATTAGCTCAGTCGGTTAAGATTTGCGCTGTGAGTTCTACATTACAGGACATGTACTGCAAGTAATTAAACATTTACCAACAGTGATATTTTTGTTATAATGTACAGTATAAGCGACTTGTTAGCTAACCGCTGGCTATCTAACTTTAGCATAGCTATACATTACAACCGTCAGGCAGCATGCAAAGTATCCACAAAGTGGCGTTTCCATTGCCCATGAAAGTATTTACATTTCATTGGAATTTTTGGAGTAGCCCAGCTGTGAAGCACGCTTAGGGTGCTAATTGTTTTCACGGTGATGTGGGCTATTCTTATAGGGTATGGAACAATGGTAAATAGGGTTTGGGATGTTTTCAGATTGTTTGCTAGCTAAATTCCCTATTGTGACTGACCACACTCGTGAACTAATTAAAGACCGCATCAACGAGTACCTGCGTATACCCAGAGCTGCGGGAGCACATGGATTGGGTGTATACCTGTGCTTGTTAATATATTCAATAAAAAAAAGCAAATCTATTCTGTTGTTTTGTAATCAGAAATGCCAAAATAATGGCCACTGTTTGCGGCAATATAGCCATACAGTATTATAAAACATAGTCTACAGTAGGCCTAAGCCTAATGTAAAAACAATTTGTCGCTGATGGATATCATGCAGGTCCACTACAGGTGGGTCGATGTCCATGCGGTGTTCAAATATTTCTGTAAACGTTGATTAATAAAGCACTCCTTTCCATTGTAGTTCAACTCTGTTCCAATTAAAGTAGCTAGCACTTCGAAAGTTGGTAGAAATCGCCAGATGAGACATGCGCTCATTTGCACATTGATGGCGTCATCGCGTATTCATTTGAATCGACTCGAGTACAAGTTATTGGCAGCTTAACAAATATGTCTCACCTTTTAAAGTCGTTAGATTGGCAACACTGCTAGTGCTAATGAACGTACGAGGCTGAGACTAGGAGAATAACGACGAATCCACCTTGCAAACAAGGACAGGCAATTCTGGTGTACTCTAATGTTCTACAGCCAGCTTTTCCGCTTTCTCCTGATGTCAATTTGCATGATGGTTGGTGAAAGCCTGTTAAATTAACATGTCTATTGCGATAAGCACTGCATAGGGGGCAGGATGGGAAGCCAAGAAGAAGATGCACACTCAATTGGAAAAAGATAGCCTCATAAATAGCTTAATGAAGTAACACAAATGCGTCAGCAGGCCATCCATCCATCTTCTCCTGCTTATCCGGAGTCGGGTCGTGGGGGCAGCAGCTTCAGCAAGGGACCCCAAACTTCTATTTCCCGACAACATCAGCAAGCTCTGACTGGGGGATCCCGAGACGTTCCCAGGCCAGTTTGGAGATATAATTTCTCCACCTGGTCCTGGGTCTTCCCCGAGGCTTCCTTCCAGCTGGACGTGCCTGGAACACCTCCCAATGCGACCAGGAGGAATCTTTACTAGATGTACCGAACCACCTCAACTGGCTCCTATCGACGCAATGGAGCAGCGGCTCTACTCTGAGTTCCTCACGGATAGCTGAGCTTCTCACTTATCTCTAAGGGAGACACCAGTCACCCTTCTGAGAAAACCCATTTCGGCCACTTTTAGCCACAATCTTGTTCTTTTGGTCATGACCCACCCTTCATGACCATAGGTGAGGGTAAAAAACGAAAATTGCCTGAAAGATCGAGAGCTTTGCCTTCCGGCTCAGCTCTCTTTTCGTCACAACGGTGCGGTAAAGTGCTTGCAATACCGCTCCCGCTGCTCCGATTCTCCGGCCAATCTCCCGCTCCAATGTCCCCTCAATCGCGAACAAGACCCCGAGGTACTTGAACTCCTTCACTTTTGGGTAAGGACTCATTCCCTACTCGGAGTAGGCACTCCATCGGTTTCCGGCTGAGAACCATGGCCTCAGATTTAGCGGTGCTAATCCTCATCCCAGCCGC
>JAODOY010002832.1:0-11912 GCA_025399855.1 Forbesichthys papilliferus | reverse complement strand
TAACACACACACTTCTAACTTTGTTCATTAGAATCAGGTGTGTTGGAGCAGGGAGACGTCTAAAACATGCAGGGCTGTGGCTCTCCAGGACCAGGGTTCCCTACCCCTGCTTTAGGAGGTGCTTTAGTGGTTGCTTTAAGGGTTGCTTTAGGGGATGCACAAATCTTATTCTACAATTCACAAACAAAGAGTCATACACTCACATCTTTGCTACAATCACACTATGCACTATGGTGCAAAACATAATCACATAATCAGTCCAATTTTTTTTTTTTTATTTCTTCTTGGAAACTGTTCTGTTGTGTTTGTAGAAAGTGTGTGTGTGCGTACGCCCGTGTGTGTGTGCGCGTGCAGGATTTCAGGCCCTACACTGGAAGAGATGAATGAAAAGTATTTCTAATCTGTTGTTAATCATTAAGTTGTCATATACTGATAGATAAACATGATCGTTTGAAGGCAGAGAGACAGACAGACAGACAGACAGATAGGGCCAGAGGAGATTAAATTCATTATTCATTGTGTCTCCACATCCCAGAGGGGAAGATGGGGAAGATTCCCTTCATGTGTGGAAGACTCACCTTGTAAAACTGTCGTAGTAGGTGCAGACTTTCTTCTCTTGCACCCTGCAAGAAACAGCAAAAATGTAAAAAACATGCACACACATGCACGCACGCACGCACACATGCACATGCACGCCCACCCATGCACGGGCGCGCACGCACATGCACGCCATCACGCACGCACAAGCCAAAGGACGTTCTGGGACAAGGGAAGAATGAGATCTTGGAAATGTGTTAAACACTATGAATAGAAACCAACAGGACCAGACAAGAATAACAGACCAGCAGAGAGAGAGAGAGACAGGCAGGGAGAGAGAGACAGACAGGCACAGATCTAGGTAAACAGAATCATTGTGAAGAACAGTTATCAGATGATTAAACATTCACCATTACTTCTCTGTAAACAAGGCCGGTTCCAGAGAACAAACATGCTAAATAAACAGCTAACAGGAAAAACACCAGATAAAGTACTACTAATTGCTCTCTCACTCAAATATTTCATTAACAAGCACAACCACGGTCTTATCACTTCTGGGAAAACAACTCTTCTGATAGTTCCTGATAAGCCACAGTGTTTATAGTGACGCCAGTGAGACGCTAACCCTACATGCTACCGTAAGTGAGACGCCTTGCCCTGCGTGCTAACTAATACTGTATTTGTACTCACCACAGTTCCCTGCATGCTAACCGGCTCTCACAACACATGCTCCATTAAGTATGTTATTGTAAATATACTAAAGGGGAGTCAGTATACAGTATCATTACTGTGTTGTTATAGACACAGAAGGCTTGGTATTTATTGGAAGTGCTATAGTAAGTTGTATTTTAAGTACCACTTACAGGAAATACCACAGCATTCTATTTATATAAATATTTATACTTTCATGACAAGATGACCGCAAGAGGTTTGACGTGTTTCTTATAATTGACCATAAAGAGAGAGGAAACAGTAAATACTTATTATTAGGGCATTATGATTGGAATCACTGTTTAGCTGGACTAATGAGAGCCCTGAATCACATGACCTCTCTTCTAAAATCAACATGCTCCACTACAACATGCATCTGCTGCAGCAGACGTACTAACATGCATCTGCTGCAGTAGAAGTATTAATATGCATCTGCTGCAGTAGAAGCACTACCATGCATCTGCTGCAGTAGAAGTACTACCATGTATCTGCTGTAGTAGAAGTACTACCATGTATCTGCTGCTGTAGTAGAAGTACTAATATGCATCTGCTGCAGTAGTAGAAGTACTAATATGCATCTGCTGCAGTAGAAGTATTAATATGCATCTGCTACAGTAGAAGTACTACCATGTATCTGCTGCAGTAGAAGTACTACCATGTATCTGCTGCTGTAGTAGAAGTACTAATATGCATCTGCTGCAGTAGAAGTATTAATATGCATCTGCTACAGTAGAAGTACTACCATGTATCTGCTGCAGTAGAAGTACTACCATGTATCTGCTGCTGCAGTAGAAGTACTACCATGTATCTGCTGCAGTAGAAGTACTACCATGTATCTGCTGCTGCAGTAGAAGTACCAACATGTATCGGTAGTGTGTGTGCACATGCGTGCGTGCATATGTGTAGGTGTGTGCGCGCATCACCTCCAGGCAGGCCAGGTGGATGTCCTTAATGATGCAGGAGGTCCCAGAGAGGACAGACTGTTTCAGTAACAGACAGCTGAGCTCTAGGGTGGCCAGACGCACCTTCCCATCTGCAAACACACACACATTTTGGACAATTCAAATTAACTGTGTGTGTGCGCATGCATGGTTTCTAGACTTCTGATCCGAAACGTGGCAAAGTACTGGAATGACATGAATTTAATATTCCATGTACAGTAAAGTTATGGTAGTGAAGAGCATCTTTCTTAAAGGTATATTACACGCTGGGATGCCTGCTTGTATTCATGTTATTTGTTTAATTACTGCTTCTTTAAGAGAATACAGTTGGCTTCACTTGGTTTTACTTTCGTTTTGCCACAGAGCGGAGCAACAGTTTTCTACCGTAGTTGCAGTGGTAGGCTTAGTTACGTAATCTAGATATTTGGAAACGCCTGTATTTGATCTTTTGTGTACAACACAAGTATATGTGTTTCGACACGAATGGATTGTAACAATAAATAAAAATGTGTTTTACACAAAGTCAAGTGGAGGTGTTTCCCATGACGCTTGCAAACAAGTCAGGAGCGTGGTAACGAGCGTACACAACGGCCCTTATAAAAAGTACCCCTAGTACGAAAACATTTAAGGACATTTACTCTAGAATTGTCATTTATTATAGTTAGCTTTGTAACCAGACAATACAGTTTTAGTTTGATATCATTTTTTGTAATGCCTGGTTTTTTTTTTTATTAATTTAACGACAAGGTTTTTTCCCACCTGGTATTCATTATTTAATTCGTTTTCGTTTACGAGTATAACCTTGGCGTCCACACACCTGGCTGAGCTGCCTGGCTCATCACACAGATAAGCTTCTCCACCAGCAGGGGGCAGTAGCTGCTCCTGTCCTGTCCTGGGACTGGCAGCTGGAGGCGCTCTAGCAGCTCCCTGTTGATCCCTACGGTAACGCCACACGCACACACAGGATTATATTGTCAAAGTAATGCCACATGCACACATAGTAATAGCATCGTCACAGTATCACGTCATAATATAATCACAGCCTCATATTGTCATAATATAATCACAGCCTCATATTGTCATAATATAATCACAGCCTCATATAGTCATAATATAATCACAGCCTCATATCATCATAATATAATCACAGCCTCATATCATCATAATATTATCACAGTATAACGTCATAATCACAGCCTCATAACGTCATAATATAATCACAGCCTCATATCATAATATAATCACAGTATCACGTCATAATCACAGCCTCATATCGTCATAATATAATCACAGCCTTATATCGTCATAATATATAATCACAGCCTCATATCGTCATAATATAATCACAGCCTCATATCGTCATAATATATAATCACAGCCTCATATCGTCATAATATAATCACAGCCTCATATCGTCATAATATAATCACAGCATCATATCGTCATAATATAATCACAGTATCATATCATAATATAATCACAGTATCATATCATAATATAATCACAGTATCATAATATAATCACAGTATCATATCGTCATAGTATCATCATACTACTACGTCGTCATAGTCTCTCATCATCACAGTATCATATCATCAAAGCATATCACAATATCGTATCACTATGGTTTTGTAACGCCACAGTATTGCCGTAATTACGCTGTAACTCCCACCCAGTGCCATGCATAAACCTACCTAGTGGTGAGGCAGGGTACTGTACCTGTGCTGTGACACCTAGTGGTGAGGCAGGGTACTGTACCTGTGCTGTGACAGACAGCGTAGAGGAGACAGAGGACAAACAGAGCCTGGTAGTCATCTGTGCTGCAGTCTAACGCACTACACACCATGTCTAGGAACGGCCTGGGAGAGAGACATCCACACACACAGAGAGAGAGAGAGAGAGAGAGAGAGAGAGAGAGAGAGAGAGAGAAAGAGAGAGAGAGAGAGAGAGATACTTTATTATATTTTTATTTGTTTTGGGTTCTACAAGCCAGATACAGTAAAACACAATATGCAAGATATTACAGAAATAAATAAATAGATACTAAAATACATAAGAATACATAAACACACCTGAAGCATCGATCAGCAAAGTTCCATCCTTACTCCAACTTTTCTTTCAGTTTAAGAATCAGTTATAAACTCTTATTTAAAATCGATAACAGTTATTCACCATCCTCAGCTGTTTTGTGACATGCTGCTTATATATTCTGATATGCACGCTCTCCCACTGTGTTTTTAGGGCAGTGGCTCTTATATGCGGTCCGTGGACCCCCAGGCAATAGGCCCCAGGGGTCAGTGAAATTATTATTATTATTTATACATACAACTTTTTTACAATCTGTTTATGGTGACTATTTGCACAAATAAAACCAACATTGTGTCCATATTGTTACACACCAAGCCAATCTGTCATAAATCAATCACTTCACGCAGGTCACAAGGACCCATTTAGCTGCTAGCTAGCTTGATATATTTACCATTAGTAAAGTGACTGCATTGAGCGAGCATGGAGAAACACCTACGGCAGCTAAAATAATTAAGTGAAGCTCAAATCAAACTAAATTGAGAAAATATGATTTTCAAATAGTTCCAAGAATATATGGTAGGAAGAATATCATAAGAAAAAGTCCTTATAATCTTATATAATGTCTCTGAGCATATGCTTAAAGGCATGGCCCGCCATTCTTGCTAACCTCAAGCTCAAATGAAAACCGTATCTCTGCGGTCCTCCATAATAGCGCTCTACTGGCTCCGTAAACAGGAACGTAAACAAAGTGGCGAACGCCGCTCACGTCAACAAAGCCGCAGCACTGCGCTCTGCTTCACAATGCTTTTCCATGCGTGATGCGGCCCGTGGAGCGATACTGTTTTGAGTTCACAAGAATTGTTTCTTGCTAATGCCTTTAAGTGATGGGATTATGAGGGGGTCCCTGGGTCCCCCAGATGTGCTAGCTACAGCCCTGTTAGGCAGCTGTGGGTTAGCTCGGGGGTGGGGGGTGTTCTGTGTGTGTGTGTGTGTGTGTGCGTGCACCTGCTCTGCTGTGTGTGTGTTGCGGCCTCCGTCTTCTCCTCATCAGTAACGTTTTGCTCAGTCAGCTCAGAGACCTTACACGTCTCCATGACAACCATCTCTATTTCTGCACGCACACACACACAGTCAAGGGTCAATCGTATGCACTGTCTGCATGTCTCTCCACAGCAACGTGTGTGTGTGTGTGTGTGTGTGTGTGTAAGCGGCGGGGCTTCAAAGTCTGCTCTTGGTATAGTCTAAAGCTAGAGCTACAGTGAATATTAAACGTCTACACACCCCTGTTACAATGCCAGGTTCTTGTGATGTAAAAGAATGAGACAACGATAAATCATGTCAGAACTTTTTACACCTATAATGTGAATAATTCCATTGAAAAACCAACTGAAATCTTCGAGAGGGAAAAATGAAAAATAAAAACCATACAATAACCTGGTTGCCTAAGTGTGCATACCCTTAAACTAATACTCTGCTAAAGCACCTTTTGATTTTATTACAGTATTACAGCACTCAGTCTTTTTGGGTAGGAGTCTAATAGCATGGCACATCTTGACGTGGCAATATTTGCCCACTCTTCTTTGCAAAGGGCGCCAACTCTGTCAGATATCGAGGACATCGCCTGTGCCCAGACCTGAATCAAATGAATTCAGGTCTGGGCACAAAGACCTGGCATTTTAACAGGAGTGTATATACTCTTTATATCCACTGTACACCAGGATGCTGCCTTGTTCACAGTAGCAATAGTAGCATTGTTCTGCACGTTGGTTGGTGGAGACCATAGCTAGCTAGCTATCCATTTCTATGACATCTCAGGGATGATTTGATGTTTTAACTGCTAGCAAAGGTCAGCAGGCACTCCAGCGCCTGCACCAGAGTCAACCAGTGACCGCTATGTTCATAAGCGGTTGCTCCCACATGCACGAGTGACTCGGCATATTTGTACCTTAAAGACAACTAGCAGTTTGAAGCCCACTGATACTAATGACATCATCATCAAGGATGCACACACACAGAGTACATTGCTGATCATAGGGCTGGCCCGAATACTACTTTAGATTACATTACTGATCATAGAGCTACCCCTAATACCATTTTACGGGCTTCAAATTCTCCTTGGTATTATCGAATGTATTTTTAAATGCTCGCTCTCAAAACTCCATTAAAAACACTAAATATGGTTCATAACCTGTGAAAAATCCAAGTATGCAGGCAGGACTGTTTGTGGGCTTTTAATATGTGCACACAAATGTAGGCTACAATAGCAGGTACAATTAACAGCCGTTTTGTCAGACCACCCATTAAAATGTAGAGGTAACTACTACTCACCTCTGAAGACTCTTTGTAACCACCAATATTATCCACTCCGTCAGTCCACTGATCGATCAAAACATGACCTTGTTACACTGGCAAAGGCCCAGACAATCTAATGCAGTACATTATTTAGTCCAAAACAAATTACATTAATAAATACAGAAAGGACTGCCGTTGCAATCATTTACTATAAGCTGGCAGACGTAATATTCCTTACATTCCGTCATACCGGTAGCTAGTCTAGTTTGCACGCTAGCCTAGCTCTCAAAATAGCCGCTCAATGCTGCAAGGTTTTGACTTACAGATCAATTGAGCTAGTTGAAAATGTGTTGATGTGGCTAGTGCAGCGAATGGAACCCCGAACATGTGGATTTTTTCTCTTACCAAGACATTTTAGTGAGAGGGTCAATGCGCGGATAAAAACAAAAAAAAATTAGAATCCCAAAATTGAAAACCGAAAGAAATCACATCAAACCAAATACCAGAGCCCTCTGGGCCAGCCCTTACTGATCAGCATGAACATCAAGTATATGGACACACACACACACACACACACACACACACTACATTTACTGATCAGCATGACAACAAGTATATGGACACACACACACACACACACATTACATCAGTATGACAACATCAAAGAAGGCAGGGATCACTTCACACCCCTGCACACACACAAATACGTACGCAATCACTCACCCATATACTAATTACATTTACACGCTCAAATCATGTCTCACTGTTATTCATAATATGACAATATTCCACATTATTCCCAGACGCATGAACCATCCTGTATTGTGTTTGGCTATAATCAAGTTTTTTTTATTTTTGACACATTGGCTGCTATTGTAAACAAGCTAACTTGCAGAAAAGCTAACTTGCAACAGCTAGCTTGCAGAACAGCTAACAGAGCTTAACAGTGTGGTTCCACAAATACATTTCCCATTTATTTACTCCATTGACTTTTCGTAAATCCTTATATAAAGTGTATTAAGCTTGGAACCAAGTCAAACAGCTGAGGTAGTGAATCAATGGCATATGCTCAGGTAGAAGCCACAAGTCCGTATAATACCAACCTTGTTTAATGATAAACATGATTTATTTGCGATGTCACGGATAACTACTACAGTACGCACAATCCTAAAGTGTAACAGCAACGTCTCTTATTTGTGGATCTGGCTTTCCTGGTGATACCATCCTGAACTCGCAAGTTTTATTTGGCGCTTTGGAGTCGCTCAGGGAAGTTCGGTTCTCTTGGTTACCATGGAGATGTTGTAAGCCCAGCGAAGTCATGTCGGCTAGTGAGTATTGCTAGTGGTGAAAAGTATGATTGTTTATGTTTAAGTATAAATAATATGAAAACTGTTGTATTACTATTATAATGGTATAATATACACATATTGTTAACTAATTAAGAAGAACCAAGCAAGAATATGCATTTTCTTGGATTCGCAATGGGTTATGGGATATGTGCACACATTAAATTATGTACAGTCTTTTGTACTGTAGTACCTTTTCTGTCCGTTTTGATCAAATATGTCTTACTTCAAATCAAATTGTTTACGGTCACGTCATATTCTCGTAACTGGGTGGTTTGGTTCCCGCTCTCGTAACTGGGATGGCTTGGTTCCAGGATTAAAACTCTTCATATAAAGGATTTCACGAAAGTCAATGGAGAACATGAATGGGAAATGTACTTCCTGCACCAGAGCCCCAACAAAGTAAGCGTTCACGCTGTACTTGCAGAACAGCTAATTTAGAGAAAAGCTAGTTTGTAGTACATGCTAACTAGCACGCCATCTGGACCACTATGAATGGCTGATCGGCCACAGAAAAACGTCAATGGGCTATTATAATTTGGCGGCCATGGAAACAAATTAGTGGGAATATTGTGTATTTCAGAATAAGAGCGCATTAAAAAAAAGACTGATGTCAGTGAGAGACAAGGGGAGACAGGCGGACAGGCGAGAATGAATGGTCTGTCACCGTGGAGACCGTGGTGTGTGCACAGGGATGTTGGTCGCCATGGTGGTTCGGGTGGATGGAGTGATCAGTGGTAACCATGGTAACCAGGGGGAGCAGCAGCAAAAGAGTCATCCTGTCTCCAAACTGGCCCGACAGTTGTGTTTTCATCACGTTGAGGCTTTAATCATGTGTTAAGCTCGTTTTGTAGTCTCATTAGCGCTTTGGGTCAAAAGGGGCGCATTAGTAGCAGGTAGGGGTGTTCGCTCTGATTCATAGATGCATGCACAAACCAAGTAGTTGAGGGATGAACATTATACTTCTCATTCAGATTATTGGTATCTTCTTTATTTTTTTCCATAAATGTAAAGAGACCTGCTTTAGATTGATCGGCCAGCTCTAATCCTGGCCGGTTCAGATTGTCATACTACCATAGATTGTTTTAAATGTGCTTTAAAAATAAAGTTGTATTGGATTAGATTGGATTGTAAAGCCCTCACAATTTACTTGAAGATTCTACATTGTTTAAACGCAAGTATTTACTGTTTTTAATTAGCGCCACCAGTGTTCCCATTGTCACGATTTCTACAGTTTTATAAGCAGACATGCTTCATGTTGGCGTAGGCTATCATAAGAATTAGCTAACGTGTGTGTGCATGTGTGTACATGTGTGTGTGTGTGTGTGTGTGTGTGAGCAAGCATGCTTGTGTGTGTGCATTAGGGCTGTGTATTGGCAAGAATCTGACGATACGATACAGGGGCCACAATTCGATATATTGCAATATATACTGTAAGCAAAGGAGATATTGCGATTTCTAATTTGTGGAAAACTGTGATAGCAATGCTAATGTGTGGTGCCTCTGCAAAAAAATAAACAAACACTTTATAAAACTTTGTAAACTTGCTCAGGGACTTCAAATGGAAATTAGATTTAATATAAATCTGGTAACAAGAATATTTCATCTCTTTTGAGGTAAATGTATTTTGTAATGGTCCATTTATAGTTTTTTTTTTAATCAATGCCGTGATTTCGTGATACAGTATCGCAAACTGTATCGATACTTTCTTAACCCCATGTGTGTCGTCCTGAGCACATGTAACTGAGCTTAGGGATGTGACCAACCAGCTGTCTGGCCCGTTTGGAGAGGAAGGAGGCTGCTGCCCCGGTGCATCATGGAAGCTGCCCCAGTGCATTATGGGAGATGCCCCAGTGCATTATGGGAGATGCCCCAGTGCATCATGGGTGATGCCCCGGTGCATCATGGGAACCGGTGAAGACTCACCTTCCGCCGCCTCCCTTGCAGCTCTGCTGACCTTTGAACTGCTGCCAGCTCCCTCCGTACCTTTCCCCCGCTCCGACCCCCGGGTCTCCCCCTCCTCCCAGATGTCCTCTCCTCCTGCTCCTCCTCCTGCTACCCCCCCTCCGCCCCGCAGCCCCTCCTCCTCCTCATCCTCCCCCAGGTTCTTGTAGTTGGGCCGCTTCTGCGCTCCCTTGCGCCCCCGGTGGCGGGAGAGCTCCAGTGAGCGCTCCAGAGACTCCGGAGGCTTGGTGAAGGGGTGCACGGCCCCCGCACACACCTAGGAGGGGGGGAGGGGGGGGGGGGGGGGGGGGCCACGTTACAGAAGGGGGGTGTATTGTGTGCTGTGTGCTGTGTGTGTTCTGTGTTGTGTGCTGCTAGTGTTCCTCAGGCAAAGTGCACACAAATGCATGAAAGGCTTAAAATGTCTGCGGGAACGCCCTCATGCACTAAATGTTTCGACAGCAGGACATCCCTAAGCCCTCACAGACTCAGCGAGCGCCTCAAGGTCTGGGACGGCCATGGTCACAATGGTCATAACCCTGTTTCTGTACAGAGGGTGTGATTAGCTAGGGAGTGTGTCGACCAATACCCGGCAGCAGCAGAGCTCCCATAGAGACCCTTTGCAGAGAAGCACTTAGAGAGAGGAGCACACAGAGTTTCTCATCCAGGGCTCACAGAAACACTTACTGTAAATCCTGGCTCCATCCCTCCCCCCCCCTCCCCCCTCCCTCACACACACACACACAGACACACACCACATCCTTCCAACAAGTTGTTTGAAATAGCACAAAACTGAAAACCACATCTGTCACAGGCACACGCACACACATGGAAGCTGATAAGCCTTTGAGCTGCTGTTATAGTAATAAGATGTGTGTGTGTGTGCGAGCGCGCACTGGGCAGAGAATGAGAGTGAATGCCATCTGTGTGCGGGCTCATGTGACGCTGCGTCGCTGTGGTGACCATGTCGTTTTTGTTTTGAGTTCTTTTTTTTTTTTATACAAAAAAAAATAAAAAATCAACACAAAACTAATAATTAAAAGTGCAACAGTCAAATAAATCAGCGACACTAACATGGGTGGGGGGGGGGGGGGGGGGTGCCAGGAGGATTGCAGTGTGTTGCAACACACACACGCTCTTGTGGGATGTGGGATCAGAAGTGGTCCCCAAAAGGACAAGCGGTGGACCGGCGAAAGGGTCATGGGCAGCCAAGGCTCACTGATGCACGTGGGGTGTGAAGGCTGGCCCGTGTGGTCCGAGCCAACAGACCAGCTGCTGCAGAGGAGAATGTGAATGCTGGTTCCGATAGAAAGGTGGTGGAACTAGAGCTTTAACTATGGGGTGGGCAGGGGGTGGCCGAGGCTGTTTCAGGGGGTCCATAGACATACAGACAGTATGTAACCCTAAGCTGTCATCTAAACAGCATGAATACATCTTATGATGCTTAGTTCAAGTAGAAGTGATATTTAACTTAGCCCAGAGAGTGTGGTCCACTAGAGATATCATTCAACATATTATGAATAACCAGAGTTCAGACCTGCAGCTTTCCTTCTTACAGTGTTCAAGTTGTTGTACACAGGCAGCCCATGTGACACCTCAGTTCATTCTAATCAGACATTAAAAGGTGATTCGTGATTTTAGGTTGTACGGTTTATGTCTGTGTCTGTGTGTGTCTGTGTGTGTGTGTGTGTCTGTGTGTACGTTTGCCTGCACGTGTGTGTGTGTGTGTACACGTTTGCCTGCACGTGTGAGTGTCTGTGTGTGTCTGTCTACGTTTGCCTGCACGTGTGTGTCTGTGTGTGTCTGTGTCTACGTTTGCCTGCACGTGTGTGTCTGTGTGTGTCTGTGTGTACGTTTGCCTGCACGTGTGTGTCTGTGTGTGTCTGTGTGTACGTTTGCCTGCACGTGTGTGTTTGTGTGATGTGGCACCTGTTTGCAGTCTGTTCTGGTAAACCACACACACACACCCTTCTCTGAGACAGTACTGAGAAACTATGGAGGTCAGAGTGTATGTCAGGTGCACACACACACACACACACACACACACACACACACACGCTCCTTCTCTAAGCCGCACACCAAACTGGGTCACTGGCAGGTGAGGAGACGACAC
>JAODOY010002831.1:0-11912 GCA_025399855.1 Forbesichthys papilliferus | reverse complement strand
AATCCCAATATTGAAATCGAATACATACCCAACAAACGAATACCCGAATAATCGAATATTTGGGGCCAGCCCTAGCCAATTGCAATCAATTGTGTTGATGACAGAGTGTAGGGTAGGCAATTACATTTCAACATGTGGGTTTATATGGAGACAGTTGGGATTAATGGGAAAACATGCATGCATAATGTGAAAAAACAAATACTCGAACCCAATATTTAAATCAAATACATGCCCAACGAACGAATAATCTAATATTTGGGACTAGCCCTAAAAATGTGACATTATGTTGACAGAATTAATACACGCATTTATTTGTGTGTTGCCATCATCGGTCATGAAACATATGACCGAGCATTGCTGTCACAGACGAGCACTCGAGTACCCGTGCCCATCCTTACTGGCTACATGCCTCGTTTCTATTGGCCGTGCGGGTATTCGTAACAGAAAACACTTTGTTGAACATCGCTCGTATCAACAAAGCCGTAGCACTACGCTTTGCTTCAAAATGCCCTTCGACTTGTGAGGCGCCACCGCAGAGGCCCACGGAGCGATACTGTTTTTATTTGAGCTCGTAGTTAGCAAGAATGACTGACGCGGTCTTTAAATTTAATTATACCACTGTTAGACCCCAGAGCAACACATTCAGAGAACTACAGGCTTTTAAGATATTCAAGCTTTTACCTCAAAATAAAACAATTCTTTGTTTGAACTTTGCTGTTGCATTGCACTACGGGTGCACAACTGTGGCAGCTCTCAAAATAAATATACTTTTACAGAGGCACACTCTAGATGGGCATTACACTATCTCTCCATAAAGCAGCTTAATAAGAAAAGCTCAGGACAAAGGTTATCTTACATCATAAATAGAGCAGTGCCTGCCTACACATATGCACAAAGATAACACAATCAACATGCTTAGGTAAAATACATTAGACTGTGATCTCTTCAGTTAATGTGAATGGTAAACATTATACATTCAAACAACATGTTGCCAATAAATAGGTTCACCAAAGAACTACTTGAATCCGTGTATGGATTATTCTCTCCCCATCCCTCCATGCAAACAACTGTCACCCTTGCTGTGACTATATGGGACACTTGCATGAGAACAGTTAAATGGAGCGCTCATAGGACATGGAGTGGAGTGCCTGTCGTCGGCTGGATATAAACGACGGGGCTAGATAATGACTAACAGACTGATAATGGCACACTGCCAGACAGACACAACGCAAGAGAAAGCAGGCAGTGCACTCGCAGGAGATAAAGTACACATCTATTAGTACATAGCCATGGTTTAGGCTTAATTAGCATATGCCCAGGTCTACCAAGCCCAGATGAATACTCAGGACAGCAGAACCTGAGGTGGTTGTAGATGAAATGCAGTTAGAGTAAAATGAGTAGTGTGTATTTGTTGTTCCTTTAAAACTGATTTGACTTATTCTGAAGGATATGGAGCAAAGGACAATTGGACATTGTGGCTGTAAATTATGTTTATTATCTGTTCAGTTGGCAAATTAGGTCATTTATGTATTTATGTATGTATGTACGTACCGGTATGTACTGTATGTAAAACTAGTGTATATGTTTTATAACTGGTATGTTTGAAGCTACTTCTTGGTCAGGTCTCTCATGAAAATGAGATTTTAATCTCAGTGAGATTTCCTGGTTAAATATAAGTAATATTGGCCAGAGCGCGCCGGGCAAGATGTGATTTTAAAAATACACCGTCTAATACCATATCTTACACACTACCTGGTTAAGGATTAAACTAGGCTGTATGGGGTGGCTAAAAGGTAGGTTTACATAGGAGAAATCAAGGCAGATGGATAGCAGTACTATAGATGGATTCAGAGGCCAACTAGAAAGGCTTTTATGTGACGATTAAGGATTTTCTGGCGACCTCTAAACACATCAAGTTGCCACCATGTTAAAACAGCAACGTAGGCAGCCATAGTGGCAGGTGGCTCTGTGAGGGCAGCAGTCAAGACTACATAATAACAAGCATGCGATGAAGCTCCCTGTGTAGTTTGTGCACGATCAGCATAGTGAGCAGGTCGCCATTTGTCATGATGAGCTGTATTATAAAAAGGAACACTGCACATTTTGCATAAATTACCCTTAAAGAAAAAGAGAGCAATGTACAGGTCTGCGTGCACGTACAGATAAGCAAAGTCTCTGTCTGTAAAGGCCTGCAAAGAGTTGACTATATATTATTTTGCACTACAGTAGCAGATGCAAATAAGTGACGTACCTAATAAGATAGAATTATAGCAAACAAGCAAATCCTCCTGGCATTGACAAACACACACACAACAGACAACTCATTTTATATAGCAGCTACTTGCTGCTATTCCTCTCCATGGTAACAGACCCCAACATCAGCCAGCATCTCTGAGTGCATACTAAGACAGAAGCATCCTCTGTGTGCAGCAAAAACATACATTCTTCACAAAACCATTTTATGAAAAAATGCAGTTGACAAATTAAAACTAATGTGACCTTACGTTGACACAAAATAGTTTATTTCCTATATGGTGTGATATCATGATAAATCACACATATTATTATGCCTATACCGTAGGTGTTAATTCACACACATTTAAAATGTGTCATGGTGATTTTGAGATAAATAGATTTGCCACATTATTCAAAATTACACGTTTTACACACACTAGTTTCAGAACGAACAGCTTTTCTGCCCTTTGGACTCCTGTTCAATACTGCACAGATTGGTGGCGCTAATAACCCAAACTAGTTCACACTAATGAAGTAGTATACTAAGGTACCAGAATTAGGTTCCAACAGGTCTGTCTTGCTTTTACTGACCAGAAGCGTTTCTTGCGCGACCTATTTACCTCAATA
This sequence comes from Forbesichthys papilliferus, assembly GCA_025399855.1. Taxonomy (NCBI): domain Eukaryota; kingdom Metazoa; phylum Chordata; class Actinopteri; order Percopsiformes; family Amblyopsidae; genus Forbesichthys; species Forbesichthys papilliferus. Next base: position 9,050 of record JAODOY010002831.1, on the reverse strand, counting down.
CAGCAAGGCAAACGCTAATTCTGGTCAGTTAAGTAAGGGTGCAGCTAAGATGCTTAATATCGTATTTTTAGAGCTAAAATAATAGCCACTTACACCTCGATAATCCTGTCCCCTTTTGAGATACCGGCTCTGTCGGCAGCACCACCCGGTAACACCGCACTAACGTGCTGTAACGGCGCGTACAGCTCCCCGTTAATGCTCCGTAGCTGTCCTCCTTCACTAACTTGTCCTCGGACATTGAAGCCATAGCCCGAATCAGACTTCACTATTCGGACTAGTCGTGGGCCTGATGTAACGGTTGTTGCCATCTGGCAGACGCCGCCGGTGCCCACTGTAGTACCACTGCTTCCGTTACGAGAGAAAGAGTGAGGCAAATGAAGGGCCGACGAACAAATTCCTTCCCCCTCGACGTCCGCCATTTTTCAAAACTATGTATATATCTCAGTCCAATGTGGCGTTAAATATACTACAAACATTTGCTGGTAGCAGGCTAACCAGCTTGCTAGTCAGGATCGTCAGGATGCAACGGAAAATGCCGATAGCTTACGATGTTGCCAGACCAGAAACCGCCCCGGGACCTATGCCCGGGACACATCGCACTGATTCCACTCCAGGGAAGTACAGTAACCTCTTATTTCCTCGTGAGAATGTGTCGCTCATCGCTGGTAGTCTCATGTCTCAGTCTCATGGCTTAGGCAAATCCAAAATAGCCTATACTTATTTTTAGCAACATAAGTTTTGTAAACAATTTACATTTTGCTGAAACGTTTTGTTTATGTTTACAGTAAATGAGTGTGCCAGCAGAAAGCTAAGCCAATTCCAGACGTAAGAATGGACTGCAATATCTAGGACTAACTAAACTTGACTAGCGCCGACTTGTGGCATATACATTTTTTCTGAAGCTATTAATTAAATAATTTACAGTAGCCTATAATACATTTGCCAATCCCATTGACATTAGGCTACCACTGACATGCTTTTGTCAAGCTTAGACGAGGGCTGAGAGACAGCTGCGCTCTGTGAATTGGGAATAGACTACAGTAACAAAAATTGTTAACCTGCAAGTTCTCAAAGACCACCCCATCTAAACCAGTACAATTTGCATTTCAAATGTTTTAATTCAACCACCATTTTGTTACAGCAGCACGCCATCATGGCAATTTTATTAGACCGTTGTAATGCATTCATGCCAAGGTGTTGTCATAAATGAGAAAAGAACATACTTTATAAGAAAGACAAAACTATTTTTAAACATGACAATATTTTATTTTGCTTGCTGAATACCAAATCCATATTTCTCTCTCAGACAAAATAAGTGCTGGTACTTGTTTATTTTTTTAAGCTGCACAATAATGGTATTATAGTTAGGAGTGATTCACTTATATCTAGGTGTGTTTGTTTACTTTTTCTGAGCATTCTTGAAGAATTCATTGGTGGCCATACACAACACAGCTACCAAAATAAGGTACTCCTGGAAATCCACAGTGCCATCTTGGTTGTCATCCAGATCCCTGAAGATATCCTCTATCTGGCCTTTATCTCCATCCTGTGGGTTTGTGTGAGAGAGAGAGAGAGAGAGAGAGAGAGAGGAGACAGAGCTTGTGGTCACTGTAGAATGTCTCAAACATGCTGTCAGTACAATACAAATAACATTTTCTGGATTTGAAAGAATGAATGAGTAAAGCAATCAATAATAATAATTTTTCCAACAGGACAATTTTCTTCTCACAGCAATGTTGCCAATCTCTTTCCTGAACATCTGGGCCAGTTCTCCCTTGGTCAGTGTGTATGGGTCTCCCTCTTTCCCAGAGTAACTGTGGAAGACTTTGACGAGCAACACCATTGCATTCTGGAGGTCACTCATGGTTACTGGGAGAACAGAAATGGACAGAAATGTCAGCATGTTTGTTCTCTTAACAAACTTCAAGTCATGTCCAAATACCTTCTAAATTCAACCAATATTGTGTTTCTATAATATAAGGAGATGTGTTAAAAACATAAAGTATGTGATATATTGACAGGCAGAGCAAGGAATGCAGAGGCTTCCTCTGGAGATTAACAGTATGAAATTGGCAGTTTTTTAAGGCATAATCTGCAGTTTTCCCTGTGTCTTCCTGAGGCAAATGCCAGCCACACCCACTCTCATGCCTATTGTGTTCTACTCTACTCCTACCACTCTTGGAGAAAGAACGTTACAGGGTATTGTCTCATGTTACAGTCTTTATCATATGTTATCTTACAAAATAAACACTGGAATGCAATGCACTTTTTTACTGTTTACGGGAAACAGGATTAAAATGAATGTCTATTAAATTAAATTGTTGTCAACAAATTCCCATACCAGACACCAAAATACGAGCACCTGAGGGGTTTCTCTGTATAACTACTATAGAGCTTTCATAATCACAGCATACGCTGTGCTTTCTGAAAAGTACTGTGAAATTAACGGCCTATCATTTAAAACCGTACCACTCTTTTAAATACAATAAATATTTTTTACATTTTCCGTTTACTTACCCAAGTTTATATGACAGAGGTTGGGCTGTGTGAGTCAAAGCAGAGGAAGAGTAGTGGGCAGCACAAGCACGACCTTTTTATAGAGGTATTAACACACCCCTTTGCAAAGCCCTACCCCTCATCACATTTGCCATAAAGCTCAAATGGTGACAGGGAGTGACAAATACTATTTTATAATATTCATGTATTACCCTTCTCTTTTAAAAGGGTTTTTATAACTTTCTTACTATTGTTTTAATTTGATCATTTGGCAACTTGAAGTGAGTACAACTACAAGTGTGTTAATGCAGGCAGGGGTTAGGTATCATGCTTACAGGCAGGCTGTGTTTGTTGGGGATCAGACCAGATACTAGTTCTGCAAAAGGCATTATGCTGCACGATGGAACTGCATCAGGAAATGGGAGCGAGTCTATGATGTATGGGCATGCAAATATGAATATTTGACCAAGGACAAGGGAGCGACAGAGGTGAAATCTAGATGATGGTGAGGCTTTATCACAATCATAAAACAAGCTTCTTTTCAAGTGGTAGCTGTGTATTGCCAGTTAGAGCTCTCAAATGCTGTTGCTGTCTCCATGTTGACTCATGTTGGCAACAACGTTAGTCTACTGCCTGCACACAGAGAGAGAGAGAGAAAGAGTCAAGAAAATACTGCATTAGATTTTATAATATGCAATGTAAAAATGGTTAATCAGCCTTATTGTATATAGTATATGGGTATAGATAAACTGTCTTGGGTCTATTGTGTTGAGCATAGTTTATACTGTAACGTGACCAGAGTGGGTGACTGACCACAGACATTAACTGGGGTTTTCCGCACTGAGTCACCAGCACACCATCTCCATAGTGACCATGTTGGTTGTTAGAAGGATTCTTATCGTGTTGAAGATTCTTCTTGATACACTCCAGGCAAACAGGCACATGACCCTCATACTGTTTAAGAAGATTTGCTTTTTGATATTATTTTTAAGTGACCCTGGCCATGTAAATATAATGTGGCCTCTCTGTCACCATGATAGTATTTTGTTTTGTGGGAGAAAACCTTACTAGGTGACCCAGTTGTATGTATGTGTGTGTGTGTGTGTTTTGTATAGTATGTGGTGTATCTTGTTGCTACAGTCCTTATGTGTAGCCCTGAAAGTGCATTAGATAGAGAGAGCGAGCGAGAGAGTGAGAGTGAGAGAGAGAGTGAGAGCTAAGTTCTTTTCAGAGTAGGAGGCTTTACATGGAATGCAATGAGGTCATATCAGGACATGGCTTTGACTAAATAAAATTGCTACATCTAATTGCTTGTCCTCTTTAATCTAATTTTGCATAATGTACACATACATGGTCAGATTAAATGTTGTTTAAGAGGTTCATACAATGGTGTTTTATGACAAACTTGAGATCATATCGTTTATGTGCAGTCAAAGACGGTTGAGAACAGCCATGCTTAGCTGCAGGCTTGGTTTGCATTAAAACGGACAATGAGAAATATGAAACCTGCACAATACAACAAATATCTCTCTCTCTCTCTCTCCCTCTCTATGAATATCTGTGAATGGCCATATGAATAGTGATGACATGCATGTCATGTCTGGCAGTGTATGTATGTTTCTTAAAATATCTAAAATCTAAATGTTAGATTTTAGATATTTTAAGAGACACATACACTGTGGGTAAGAGGAACCAAATGAAGAGAGATTTGTTTTCATTTTAGATTCTAAAATGAAAACAAATCTCTCTTCACTTGGTTTCTCTTACACACATTCCTTTAACACATATCCTGTTTCTTCACTGTGATGGATAGATACAATTTGGCAAATTGTGAATTAGCTATTATAGATGTAGTGTTCTATTGCCTTTGATTCGTGGTAAATATTGGCATTTGTGTACAGGTGTGCACTTGCTTCTTTCCAATCAGCGTCGTGTTTATAGCTATACGGGCCTGGTTTAGGTGTGCCGACAGCAAAAACGACCAGATGGTTCATCCAATCAACTGCCAAATATTTTTTTGAAAGTATCTGTCATTCACGAACAGTTTCAATGTACGGCTCCCCAGATGGACTTGTGACAACAATTCCTCTGGCATGTCAGGTTACCTGTTTGGTGCTAGTCTCCAACTCCACCAGGTGTTCACGGTTTACCGTTATCTACTGTACAGCATATCACCGATATCTTTTCTGCTACTCCGCGCCAGCCTGTTTAGTCTGTTTCAGTAAATAAGTGTACAGTACCAGCATTATTCCCCCTTCCTTACCTGCTTTTGCCATTTGTTCCAGTTTACCCCGGCTGTCCTGACATTGAGCCTGTCTGTGATTATGTACCTTCAACCTGAGACTATGTGTCCCAATAATTTACTGCTAATGTTTAGATTTTGGCCTGCCCCATTTTGGATTAAATTCTGAACTATCTTTGTGCTTTGTGTGGCGTCTACATTTGGGTCTTCCTTGTATAGGTTATTCTCTGAGCCTGAGAAATAGTTCTCATTTTTAGAATAACTTACCGTTCCCTCTCTTTCCATCATCTCTTCACTTGCAGAATACAGTGGATGTGTGGCTAACTTTGGGTGTTCAATATTTTTTTCCCTCCCTTTGTATACAGTTGGTCTGAAACAAATACGTGTTTTAAGTGGATCTTGGGGAGAATTTAATGTTAACAATGAACTGTATTTAGACAGCGGCCACATACATGTATAGCTGCATTCAGGTCGATGTAGTGTTTAGATTTTGTTCAATGAACGTTAACAGCAGCTGGGATGTTAAACGTTCACATGGCTAACAACAAAGTTATAGATTGTGCTTTATTTCTGTAGATTTTTGCTTCAGTATACTATACGCACGATAATGGTAGATCATATTCCACGACTCTCAGTGCTGTAAACTTGCTAAACCGGTTCCAATTGCTAGGAAATATATGTCCACCATGGTTGTGTCAACATAATTTAAATATGCATTACATGAATGTGAATATTGCTATGGTATTTGTTGCTAGGCTGTGAGCAGCTGCAGGTTTAGAGTAATTCTGTTGGCTAGAGTGTATGAGCTGACATAGACACATGCAGTCCAAAAAGCAAACCTGGGGTTTTAGGCGGGGAACCTTCCATACATGTTTGTATTGGGGTGGTCGGGGGAACACAGTCCCCTCATGTTTAAAACTTTTTCTGATTTCTATTTAACCTCAACACGTACAAACGTATTATAGAAATCATGTAAATGTGGATTTTGGTGGTAAGGACCTTTAATAGTGATGACAAATATGTAAAACACAAATATGCAGCTGCACTTTTACAGTTTCACACAGCCAATACAACAGCAGTCTATGTTGAACAAAATATGCATAATCTTTCATTGCTTTCATACAAAATGCATTCAATGACAACATTCCTCCAAAATACATGAACTCTTTTCTCAATCATACTCCACTACCTAACACCATATAAGCACATTTTTCAAATGCTAACATGTTTGATAAACACTGCTTACATTGTTTACACAGTAACACAAAACCTTTAACATTATCACACAATTTCTGAAACTTGTCGGTCAAAGAACATAAGCACACTTCAGGTGAAACTATATTTCTCTCTCTTTTGCAAAACACTAAATAAAATGATCTAGCTGTAAGACACAAAAATTGAATATGAGGTGACATGCTTCCCCTTTAAACACAACCTAATAAAAAAATCCAAATGCTAGTACACATCGTGCACCAAGAGGAAGGCGGACGAAGAAGACAACGGCGAAGAAGAGGTGGACAATTAGTTGTCTCTCATGACATTAGGGCTATTGTGTAGTTATGGGACATTCTCAGTTTTCACTTTTAATGTTTTGGTACTTTTGGAATCATAGATCAAGACATGTTGGTGGGAAAACAATAGTGGCAGTACTATACTTCTCCTTCCTAAACCCCATATTAGTTTTAGTTAGTTAGGTGGTAGGGGCAATGACCAGATCCTTATTTGATGCCTGGCAGTCTGTGGGGTGGAGACTGCCAGGGTGGATATGACATTCCAGAAGGAAATTGCTGCATTTATGAATAATTGTTACATTTATTTTACTGTACAGACTTGTTATTGGTGATTTGAATGAGCTTTGCCAGTGAGATAAATTGTTTTGTCAAAATGCATATTTGTAATGAAAGACAGGTGGCAGCCAGGGCTTTCCCACACCTGTGCCTGGTTAAATTATTAGTCTCCCCCTTTTTGAGTTGTTCTGTTTGTGTTAAACCCTCGCGTGTTATTTTGTAAGTTACCGTCATCTTTTATTGTTGTCTATGCCCAACCGTGCTTGCTTGTTATTGTTGACGTTGTGTGTGAATTGTCTTTACGGTTCCTATTAAAGTGTATTTTTGTTTAATATCTGGTTAGCTTCTTTGTCGCGTAACAACTGCACTAGCACTGCACAGAAATACGCCTTGTCTTGTGAGTGACAATGCTCACAGCCAATTAATATCTTCTATCACACTTCCTGATAGTGCTGACATGCTTACATGGGTCATCACAAGGCACTTTTTTGTGACGGACATTTAATCAACGGAAGACGCTGAAACTATGCAAAAGTTGACTCAGTATTGACTAACAACACTCCACATCCTTGTAACACAGCACGTGTCTCTGAAGGTAGTTCAAGAAGGATTGTGTGCACCAGTCTGTCTGCAACATTAACATACAGAAGTTAAAACAAATGTTGAAATGTTCCATTTAATGGCACATAGAGCTCATCTTGCTCATTTAAATTTCCACCGCCCAGAGATCTCATGCAAAGTGGAAGGGAAATATCTCATTAGCATCAAATCTAACCTGTAGGTGGAAGTGTCTATACTGTAACCCTTTTATCCAATCATTATGGCCAATGTATTATGGCCATATAGTGTACAGTATCATGGCTTAGAATGAAAGACACATATGAGTTCTAGACATATTTCAATGGACTGAATGTTTCCTAAGCAAATTATTTCACCAAATGTTATGTTTGCTGTGGCTAGACATGAACGTTATTCAACCTACAGCCCAACTCCATTAATGTTCATTAAACATATGCATATGATTTAAACCTTATACCGTCCTGTAGCCATAGTCCACAAAAAGGATCAATACAAATGGTTACAAGGTCAGAGCCTTGTAAGTTAACTCTATAGGCCTAAGACAATGTAAATGTAAATATGGTTAAAAGAAAGCAATGCTGGGAATTTGTAAAAATATGCTAAAATAAGCCTATATGTTGCAGCCAGTATTTCAGTGAATACATTCTGAATTGCATAGTAATTATCAGATGAAAACAACAGCAACAGTCGGTCTCCTGTTGCCTGTTGTTAGGTTGGTTTGCCAAACATGAGGGCAGTTATCGACTTCCCACAGAACTGGAAGTTGATGCTACCTCAATCCATGACACTTCTGGTAGCCTGCCTTTTACTTTACCCACATTCCAAAAGCATTTTGACTTGATAAGACTTAAAGTTGAGAAATTCAACTATGGACAGGTGAGTAAAAAGGCTTCTCGAACATTGTGGAAGCTTTAATTATACACAACACACCACATTGTAACACTCCTACTCAAGCACTCAGAGGGGTGCAAGTGCATTTGCTATTTAAAGTGTAGTTTTTGTTTTGTTTAAAACATTAAAAAGTCAACAAAAATTATGAATTATAAGCAAAAATATGTATGGTAGTCAACGGCGAGAATACAATTATTTTTAGATCCCGTTTGAATTGTGACATGAAGTACACATATGATGTGTATCTATATAAAAGATACATTTTGTTGTGAAACTATAAAGTAATCTTAAGTTTTGTGTGTAAACAGTGAACTACAGCTTTCGTCTCGCACAACAAACGTCATGACACTTCCCGACATGGAGTTTGTAGTCTTATTATTTACATATTTTCACAGTCTTATACGTCAAGAAATACACGACAAACTGAGGCTTTCTTGACTCTAATAATTGTATTTTAAATTGTCAAACATCATATGTGTGCTTCGTGTCACAAAGCAAACGGGATCTAAAACTAATTTTATTCTACCTACTACCATACATATTTTTTCCAAACTAAGGTCCCATAACGCAGAAGTGACGCCTAAATGAGGCCCGTGAATAGATCAGGCGACTATCCACAGTCTTTGTCAAAGAGAGCCCTGCGTACTACAGTATGTGTAAGCAGCACCACCTAAAGGTTAGCTATTGCTTTACAGCAACTGGTTAAAATACAAATAAACATGTCCAATTAAGAAGTCATGAGGTATAATATGCGTCCAAAATGCAATTTGACCTGCCTACATGAGATAAGATGTCTGGATTGTTTCCTGTGTTTCCTCAGTAACTAGAATTTAATTTGACCCTAAATGGTAGTATCTGATCACCGTGACTAATAATTAAAATATGAGTGGACCCAACCTGCATGACTACACATGTAGCCTATTATATTACATATGCAAATGTTGGGACCATTTGTAGATTTTTAAAACATTGTTTCATTGCAAAGAGAGAGAGAGAGAGAGAGAGAGAGAGAGAGAGAGAGAGAGAGAGAGAGAGAGAGAGAGAGAGAGAGAGAG
>JAODOY010002829.1:0-11914 GCA_025399855.1 Forbesichthys papilliferus | reverse complement strand
TACGAAACATGCGCGGTTTGCCCCAGAAAGAGGGCCAGTTATTTACAAATAGAAATCCCTTATCTCTACAATGGTGATTGCAATACCGCTCCTGTTGCTCCGATTCTCCGGACAATCTCTCGCTCCATTGTCCCCTCACTTGCGAACAAGACCCCGAGGTACTTAAACTTCTTCACTTTGGGTAAGGGCTCATTCCCCACCTGGAGTAGGCACTCCATCGGTTTTCTGCAAAGAACCATGGCCTCAGATTTTGCGGTAATAATCCTCATCCCAGCCGCTTCACACTTGACTGCAAACCAATCCAGTGAGTGCTGGAGATCACAGACCGATGATGCCATTAAGACCACATCATCTGCAAAAAGCAGTGATGAGATCCCCAGGTCACCAAACCGCAACCCCTCCCCACCGCGACTACGCCTCGATATCCTGTCCATGAATATCACAAACAGGATTGGTGATAAAGCGCAGCCCTGGCGAAGACCAATCCCCACCTGAAACGAGTCTGACTTACTGCCGAGAATCCGTACATAGCTCACGCCGGCGACTTGTGAGTATCACCACACCCACCCGGCAGCTCACATCCTGGGCAACTCCAGAGTAGAATAGAGTCCAACCCCTATTCAGGAAAAACAGTTCCAGAACCAAGACTGTGCGTAGAGGTAAGCCCCACCAGATCTAAATGGTAGTGCTCCACCTCCCGCATAAGTTCTGGCTCCTTCCCCCACAGCGAGGTGACATTCCACGTCCCCAGAGCCAGCTTCTGCTGCCTGGGTCTGGTCTGTCGAGGCCCCTGACTTTCACTGCCACCCATGTGACAGCGCACCAAAGGGTAATTTCTTCTCTTAATGAGTTCTTCATAAATGTGACGGTCCTCCCAAATAATTAAAGCAGTAAATCTATATGCTAAAAAAGCTTGAATCAATTCCATCCTGAATTGATGCAAGCTTTTATAGCATAGGCTACTGCTTAAATTTAGGAAGGTTTTTGCGAAGACAGGCTGTAATGCAATTGAGTTTTTAGCTTTGCTTGCGGCTGCAGCCAGAGCACGCATATACACAGAAGGTGCGCAAACAGTGTGATTACCTACAATTTAGTTTGTCACAACAAAATCAGTTTAGTGTCGCAAACGAAGGAGCTAGGTTACAGTAGCCTACCAGTACAATTGTCACGTCAGGGTTATACATTCTTCCCGGGGGCTGGACAAAATATCACATTGTAGAAATTGAACTTCTTGATATGCCGGTTGAGTTTGTTTCAGAAAATGATTGTATTGTTAATACATTCAGTAATAGATAGAGATTTCCTTCATTGACCACAGTGTAGTCTAGCTCATTTCATGCAACACAACAAACTGTTAAAACAAACAAGTAATCAAAAACAGCAGTGTTTGAGATCAGATTGGAGTGTTGCGATATACCGGTATCGAAGATAACCGTAATAATCTAAAATGAAATATTGATATCGTGCGGAAAATATACATTATATCGTTTAACAATCCAGCGATGGTCCCGTGACTTTAAATATATTGTGAGGTTGTTTCAGGCACAAGTGGCAGGCTAGACGGAATGAGACATAGTTCTATGAGACACACAAATAAGGAAATCAGCGGCCTTAATTTGTGCGCTGAGGAAACAGATGGGCGTTGATCGGAAGAATAAACACCAGTGAGTTAACTTGTGACCCATTGGCACAGCTCCGGTCGTTACATAAAAATGCTGCAATGTTTTTTGTTTCTACTATTTCTAAAAGACAAGGCTATCTCCCTGTGACGTGTTGGTGTATTGAAGAAACTAGAGAAGCTACTTCATTGATAACAGGCATAGCCTGCCCTGAGCTAGCAAGCACAACCCCATTGCCAAACATCATCACCATCAAAACATTTATAAATCTCAATATTCCAACCCCAACGCGATTTTTTATAAAAAGCAATATGCAATATGCATTTTTAGTCTCTAGACATCAGAGTACCTTTCCATGTGTGGCAGGTAGCACCCCCTAACTTTTAATATATGTAGGACTGCTCACCTTAGTTGTGTTTCTTCCAATGTACACTTTCACATGAATACACACGTACGTAATTGCACAGCCAATGGTCGTAGTAGCACATCTTTATATATACAGTGACTTAGTGTGTTTGGTAGGCCGTCTCTTGCTGGGGGTGTCAGTATTTTGTCCATTTGATGATGCCAGTCGATTCAACGTCTTATTATTGGTAAACATCTTTTTTTTACTATTAATTGTACACCTTGTTTTAACACTCTGGGGAGGGATTTTAATTATAATCCCGTTACGCATATAGGTGTCTGTGTCAGCGGGGTGGCTGCCGCATCGCTGCTACAAATCGTAGAGGTGTGCTGCTGTTTTGCCTTTCCTTTTTATGCTTATCGCCGCACCATTGTCGGCGCCTCATAAGATCCTGTTATATCCGTCAGGGTTTATTTACTTTTATTTACGACTGTTAGTTTGGTTCAGTCCTTAGTTTTATTAATCCGATTTTTGTAAATTCTGTTTCTTTTTGATGTATTTAGTTTGTTTAGTGGTTCTGTTATGAATTTGTTTTTATAATTGTATTTTGTTTTATTGATTGTGTTTATTCAGTATATGGTCATCTAGCCAGGGAGGGGCTGGGCATCTCAGGTTCGGCTTTGGGCCTATACTCGTGTGCTTTAAAGTGTTTTACCAGCTAAATACCTTTCACCATTTGCAGTGAAATGGGTGTGTGCGTGTGAGTGAATAATTAGCATGTTTTTGGTGCAAACAAGTATCTAATCCCCCTATAGCTGCAGTGCCTTTAGTCTGACAGCCCATACCTTATGGTTGGGAGTACCTTTTTGCTAGCCACTGCTATGGGAGTATCTGGTTTTATATAATATATGGTGTTGTATATGTGTAGCTAAAATAAATGTGTATATGTTGTTTCGAATTTGGAGCCATCTCTGTAGTTTTTATTTAATAACTACTTGGGTGGAAAACCTCTAAATTTGCAGTACAATACTGAGTGGCGTAGTCAAACATTACTACATTACTCGTAGAGCCTTAGCCTTTTCGCACGCCACACATGTAAAACATAAACATTGCGTCACATGAGTCACAAAGCTGAAATCCCATTTCACACACAATGCCATCTTTTGGACATCTGCTGCTAGCACAGATTAAAAATAAAAAGCATCGTGTATCAAACTCTTTCATAGAGAGGGCCAAAATTAAAAATTGGGACCATGTCGAGGGTCAAACTCTCATTCCGTCTTATGTTATAGTATTTAATTACCGCTGGCAACTCCACAAACAAGACAAACTGATTTACGGCTAATTCAAGTAAACATATAGGCTACTCATCATCACAGATGCTATTCTGTTTTGAAAGCCTATGTTTTCAGAATCCACTTTTTGTTTAGTCATTTCTTTTTGGAGGCTTGTTTACAGTCCATGTAATTAAATGTCAAGCATAGTTCTGACCACTGATGAATGTGCTATGCACCTTATTCTTAAAATGACATGTTTCCCATGAGTCTTGGCACATCAATAGGCTATATTAGCAAACCAACTGCCAGGGAATGTTTTTTGAAAGTACCTGCCATTCACAAATACTTTCAATGTACTATTGGATGGAGTTGTGACAACAATTCCTCTGGCATGTCAGGTTCATTCTAGCCTAGTTAGTATCCATTTTTTACGTATCATCGTTATAATTGCCAATGTAATTTATTACCATAAATAATATTACGGAATGAGTTTGGCTTTATTGTTGATAGGCAATGTTTCCTTATTTTCCAGTCACCGTGAAATTGGGCAAACTTGCTGTAATGTAATCCTCCTCAAACACATCTCTTACCCAGTGATACTTGTTAACATAAGCAATTACATCATAATCTGGATCATAAATTAGGCCTAATCTTCATGTTGTCCATGTCCTTAACTGCTGTAGGCTACCGAAGTAATTGTTACTCCCCTCGTGCAGATTAGATCTCCAGCATTTTAGCAATATAGCTTTGGAAACTTTTTTGCGGTCCATACAAATGCTAACAGTGAATAACATTGCATGCATTGCATGCATTAAGCGTCCCTGTGTGTATTTCAATGAATCACAATGCATTTCATCTGCAAAACAATGACACAATCTAAAACACACCCTTGTTTCAATCTGTTAAAGGGAGAAGCACACAAACATTGCATCCGAGCGGTCTAAATTAGTTTTTTGCAATAAACTTGCCAATATGGCAAGTGATTGTTGGTTACATTTTGGCAGTGATTTAAATGTATTTTATAATGTGAGGTGCAGCTGGACTGGCAGTGCATTCTGGGACTTGTAGTATCAGCGGTGTGCGGCGGGCCGTTTATGATATATTTTCTCATGGGCCAGATATAATTGTGTGGGCCTTAAGTCAGACAACTGTGCTCTATTGTGAATGCACACTGAATGCACCCTAGAGGTTTCATAGAGTCCTTACAGTACTGTTTTGTGATATTTTAAGTCTAGTGCCTTGGTTTAACTGTGGCTGGCAGGTAAAGATTAAAGCGCAATTTAACATTTGTTAAAGAAAGACTGTAACTTCCGGACCTCAAAATCTCACATTGATGTATGCCATGAATGATCCCCTTGTTTGTGATACCTGGGTCGCTTGTGGGAGGACGTAATATTGTACAGAGTTGATGGTAACAACAGAAGATCAATTCCGCATTCATATGAATCCTGATGGTAGATTTTGTACCACAGTATAAATAGCAGACCAGTAAAAGTCGGATAGCTGATGAATCAGGAACAGGCTTTAATACAATTATACAATGGTGTACAATGGTGTTCAATGGAGGGTGAAGGTATAACTTTTGCATTATAGTGAATGAACAGGATATAGATATAGGAGATATTTGGTGAATTTGACAAAAAGTGTATTATCTTACATTTAGCTTGCAATAGCTGACTTTATGTCAGACTGTGACAGTCCTTTAATGAGTAATGCTTTTACTGAGGTATTTTCATGCTAATGTGATAGTTAAAATGCTTATAAATAAAGTTGATGAGCTTATGAGCTTTACATTATAAACCACGTAAATAAACTAAGTGATAAAGGCAACACTTAACCTATAATAACTAATAAAGCACATAACTATGGACAACTGAGGCTTAACATTCTGGTGGAGCTTAACACAATTAAGGAATGAACCTTTGAGAAAATGTCAAATCACAGTTTTAATGTTGCTATCTTGCAATGCCTGAAATCAATGTTGTTTTTTATTGTGGATATTGAAGGCAAAATTGCAGTATTGCTCTCTGTTTCTCAGTCTGTGTGTCTACATTATATTGTCTCTCTTCCCTCCCCTTTCAGGAGTGAATTATGACTGACAGGCTGAGAGGGGCAGTACAATAGCACTGAGACATGGAAGTATTTCCCTTCCCTACTATGCGGTGTACACAGTCAAGAAGGGTGCTGGTGATAACGCAACATTGCTTACATTGTTAATGGGCCTGACACAGACGGATCACATAATATTAATCCATGGCATGTTAATGTGGCCATTAAGCAAGCTATAGCCTCACTTAAAGACATACACAAATCAGAAAGGAGATACTGTAGCTATGGTGTGTTTATATGTGCATGTTTAGAACAGCACTAAAACTCAACATAAACATCTCACCTCATCTGACATGATGAACAATATAGATAAACAAATGTGTGCAACTGAACTGGATAATATTATTTTGCACAAAAAAAGATAAAAATGCATTTGACTGCAAATTGTGTTCACAAACAAATATAAGGGAGATTTAAAGTAATTGATTGATTATATAATATTTGTTATTCAGTGTAATATTGTCAAAGTGAAGTTCAAATATATGTATGTTTTTGTACAGAATATTTGTATAACGGAAGAAAATAAATATTGCTTTATTTAGATGTTTTGTGTAGGTCAGAGTTTGTACTAACAATGGGTTAATTTCAGGCAGATATGACGTGCCATAACAGTGAGACGTGGGAGCAGTTAAACCGCCTTCCTGCTGAAAGAGAAACTAAAATATTCTGCTGACTTGTTCTGCCGCATATCTTCGATTTAACAAATACTTTGCTCAATAAGGTAAGGCTACATTTTATTCTTCATGCTGTAAGTTTGCCAATGATTTTATTAAATTAGTATTAAGCTTACTACTGTAACTACACTGACCCAGATTTTATTGTTTTGGTTTTGCTTTAGAGATGGCAACTAGCCTGCTAACAGAGCAAGATTTCCTTTGTCCCATCTGTCTGGATGTGTTCACTAAGCCCATGACTCTGCCTTGTGGGCATAACTATTGCCAGTCCTGCATCAAAGACTACTGGGACAGCAATAATGTGTGCCTGTGTCCGGTATGTAAGGAAAAGTTCCCCAGGAAACCTGAACTTAGTATCAACAGGTTGATTGCCGACATGGCTGAAAAGTTTAGGAAGTCAATTCAGGGGAACGGTGTAGTCAAACCTGACCAACTGCTCCAGCAACCAGGAAGTGCACAAGCTGTGGAATGTGATCTGTGCGCGGGAGCAAAGGTCCCTGCTGTGAAATCCTGCCTGGTGTGTTTACTGTCCTACTGCACAACCCATCTAGAGCCTCATCAAAAGAAGTCAGCATTGATGCGACACAAGCTCATCAACCCTGTGAAGAATTTGGAGAGCCGGATATGCAAGGAGCACGACAGACCCTTGGAGCATTTCTGCAGAGCTGATGAAATGTTATTGTGTGAGGCCTGCACCGAGGTAAACCACAAAAGACATAAAATAGTGCCCCTGGAGGAGGAGATTCAGTCAAGGAAGGGTCTGCTGGCACTGGATGAGGCAGAAACCTGCGAGATAATTCAAAAGCGGCAGCAGAAAATTGACGAGATTCAACACTCCGTACAGAACAGCCGGGCCAAAACAGACAAAGCTATGTTGGACAGTGCCCAAGTGATGAATGCCTTGATGTTCTACATTAAGAAAAGCCAAGCAGAGCTACATGAGGTTATGGAGGCGAGGCAGGTCAAGGTAGAGATGAAAGCCAATGGCATCATTAAACAATTGGAGGAGGAAATCTCACGCCTTGAGCGGAAAAAAAAAGCACTTCAGCAGGTGTTGGTGAATGAGGACCACCTAGAGTTCTTGCATAGCGCCCTGGCTGTGGGGGTCCACCCTCCACTTTCCAAAGACCTGTGTGAGGTGAGACTAGATGCCGAGCAGTTGGACGTGTTAAAGGACGTGGCTCAGCTCAAGGTGGTCGTCATGAGAGAGGTTTGCCTTTTGTGTGACCCAGCCTTCAAGGAAGTGCAGAGACACGCGGTGGACGTGACTCTTGATCCAGACACAGCCAATCCCATGCTCACCCTGTCCAACAATGGGAAGGAGGTGAAGCATGGAGACACTAAGAGGAATGTCCCAAACACGCCAGCAAGGTTTGACCGAGTCCTCAATGTCTTAGCCAAGGAGGGTTTCTCCTCAGGAAAATTCTACTATGAGGTTGAGGTGAATGACAAACCACAGTGGGACTTGGGGGTCGCTAAACAGTCCATCAACAGGAAGGGTGATATTCGATTGAGTCCAAATAGTGGCTACTGGACAATTTGGCTACGAAAGGGGTATGAGTATACAGCCAATGCGGGTACTGCCATCATCCTGCCCCTTAGAAGGAAACCCAAAAGGGTTGGAATATTTGTGGATTTTGATAGAGGTGTAGTTTCCTTTTACAATGTGGAGGCCAGAGCACATATCTACTCCTTCACAGGATGTGCATTTACTGAGAAAGTTTTCCCATTTTTCAGCCCATGTGCCAACGAGGGTGGACAAAACTCTTCACCCTTGATTATTACACCTGTCAATATAAATAGCTGAGTTTTTTGCATGTTTGTGACAAATAATGTTGTTTTGAATTACTATGGCTTTCAATGTCTAGTTTCATTACACAAAACATTTACATTTGAGCTATTTCACTCTACTTTAAAAAATTAGATTAAATTAACGTGTGCACATTTAGCCTGAGGATGCAATTATTTACTTTTTTTTCATAATCTCAAGACTACTATTATAGTAAGAGTATTAACCTATAGAGACATAGGGAAATAGAATGAGGGACATGTTTGTTGTGATAGTATTTTTCAGTTTAACTTCAGTATAAATCTTCCATCTACCCACATCACTCTTAGCCCTGTCTGTCAACTGGGTCAATTTGCTATTTACTGCTATCTAACACTCATAAAAGCATATCTGCACATCATTCATTCACTCCTGACACACTTGCATGTCTATGCTGAAAGATGACGTTATGAGACTATGCAATACGCTTCATACCAAATATGAAATACTACCTACCCGTGTTCATTTACGAAGGTCAATTTGTGTTTAGCAAAGAGAAGTTCAGTGAACCCAGTCCCTGCCTCAGTAAAACCAGTAAATAGCTATTTTATTATTTTTGTAAATTTTGTATGTATTTTTGTTAGAACATGGATTTGATTGTCTGTGTCTGCATTTAAACAAATTACAATTTGTATTATTATTATTAGTATTATTTAGACATGTTTAATAAGTGTTTTTGCTGTATATGTATATGTATGTATGTATATGAATGCCAAAATATAAAATGGTCAATACCATACATGGTCAAGTCTTAGTTTTATTATTTCTTAACTTTTGAACTCCAGGTTGACTAAATGTGTTCGATTAAATGTGTATAATTTGTTAGAATACTGATATGATATGGTATCACTTTTGTGTAGATTCGAAGGTAATTATTTTCCATAGCCATTCATATATTTTATGCAAATGTATACAGGTAGGTGGTCTGACCACCAGCTGCCATTTGGAGAAAGACCACCTTGCACCCAGTGAAACTCACTACTGAAACTATCTGCATTAGTGCTACCACCAGCATAGCATGTTAATATACAGTATATCATAGTTTAGGTGAAGAGCTAAACATTGTAGTTTTTGCTAGTATATAATGTCCAGCATTATTTTCCAAAACTGTCTATCATTCAGGTTTGGAAAACAGTAGACCTACTGGGATATTAGCTAGCACTAACTACAGCCTTTTTAAGGGTTTGTAAAGATACCTGAATCAATTCTTAAATAAGATGGTTGTTGTGCCTTACATATTAATACCGTATACTGTATCATGGCAACTATAGTGCAAGTTTGTATAAGGTGGACGGACGTACATTCCCAGATTTCAATTTGTCAAGACTTGTCAATAATATTGGCAACACAGAGCACCCAGGAGATCATATAGGTCAATGTGTTGATGTAATAAATATGTTTAAGGTCGCTGATGTAATAATCTTTACACCATCATTGATAGTATTTATCCTCAAACCTGGTCAAATAAACCATTATCAATATGGTTTCGTTATGATAGTCTTCACTCCTTGATGTATTGCTCACATTTTAGAGACAGTAGTTTTCTCGTGTGCTTGAATCAATGCTCCTGAAAAAGGAACATCATCTATTATAATACATACAGTGAAGATACCCTTCCCACAAATTGCTACAAGATACTCAGCTCTATATATTAATCCTTGATTCGGTGTGATAAATGGATGTCTGCATTAAATTAAATAAAAACCAAGAGATAACCAGGAGATAAAGAAAAATATGTGGAAAGACAGAGAGATGATGATCTGCCATTAATAGAGATGGGGAAATCTTGTCTGCCTGTGTTACAGCATGAAGAGTAATCACAGATTATTAACATTTATATTGAAAGATGAGGCGCCATTAGAAGACAGCTGGAATAATGCACTTGGTGAGGCCTTTGTGTGTGAATGTGTGGCTGCTAGGTGGGGGTGGGGGTTATTTAGAAAAACAGTTATTACAGCATGTTGGACTCAGCATAACAATATCAGCCCCCCTACTGTTTATGAAGTGGCATTCACAATCTCAAATTGTTCATTTGACTGAACCAGATACATGCTCATAGGCTTTCTGCGCATGTACATGCACTGCATAAGCATGTTTTTGTGTGGGTAATGTTTTCATTTCAATATGTTGTGGCTATGTACATTATGGAATTTATTCCTTACAATAGTTTTTCCTATAGTCACACCAAGCCAGACACAAAATGTCTACGTCTATGTTGTGTCTTCTGTGATACAGAAGGTTTCTGATTCAGTTATGTGACTATTACTCTCAGTTTTATCCATCCATTAATTAAGCAAGTATGTGCTGAAAGTCTAATATATTTACCTCTGTAAGCTCATCAACACTATTGTAGCATATAGATATAATATCCGAATAAAAATATAATAGGCCAAATTCAACTTCAGAAGATTACTAGGTAAGACTAGGAGGAATGGAGTGACTGATCACAATACCCAATGAAAACAAGACTCAAGATAAATATATACAGGTATATTATTTTTACAAGCAATTTAATAAAAGAGAAGACATTGAATTAAATGTTAGAAAAAAAAACAAAACAAGATCTACAATAATGTCAGTATATCCATACACTTAGCTTTGTATCTCAGTACTTGCAATGATGTAAAATGATGTAGGGTTTATATATATTCAAGTCAAGTCACAAAAAATATATACAATGTCAAAGTCTGTAAACTATGCAAATGTGTGTATGTAGGTGTATATATCGTGGCAAGGACGTATAGATGATCTTGTTTCGATATTCCCTACCACAGTGGCAAGGAATAAAGTTGACAGTTCAGTTCTTGAATCCTGGGACTTTAAATCCACAGTTCAGCTCTCATCTGGGATAAAATCCACTTCGCAGCTCTCATCTGGGATAGCTCACCATCAATGAATCACATCAAAATATCTGACCTGTGTATATAAACAATGCCAAAACTAACATTTTATATAAACACAAAAACAACCTTCCTGTTACTAACAAGAAATAATGATATAATTTATATTGCTATTAGCATCACAATACATACATACAAATACACACAGCAATATTCGAAACTTACATTGAATGTGACAAAACACGAACAGACGTGCTGTCTGGTAACAATATACCATAGGTTCATAGTGGCTTTATAAGCTACTGAAAATTATTGAGCAATCAAACACTCCTAAAGTTATAATATAATTTCCCCATCTGTACTTCTCATCGTTTGTGTTTCTCAGATGTTAGCCTCAAATAAAATAAGTAACTACGCATATTTCTGATAACACATGTATACAGTAACTCACCGATTCCAGAACTTTCGGCAACACACGGCAACTTTCACACGATATAACACTGCGGATGTATTTTCTAAACACACATCTATAAGTGATTGATAAAGTTTAGCAGTTACTATATGTTTTATAACATTTAAACCTATTAACTTGTGATTTATTATTACTTTACCAACAGGGGCGGCACCAGAATATTTTCAGTGGAGGGGCACAGGGGGGGCAAGAAGAAAACGGGGGTCACTTAAATGCTGTAATTCTTTTTAAACTGATAATTCAATTAAAATAGGGGGGGCACATGCGATTTCTGGGGGGTCACATGCTACTCCATGCCCCCCCATTGGCTTCGCCCCTGGGAGGCGGGCGGCGAGACGAGGAGTTGGTGTTGCCGGCAGGATCGTGTTGCAGGCAGGACTGCGACGAAGAGTAGCGTAGCGTTTGAGATCGCTGGTACGTTCATCCGAGTGGGGGAAACAACGAACTGGCAATTAGTGCCAGGGCAGAAGGCTTCTTAAACCTCCGCCCAGGAAGCGGAGGCGTGAATACTGCACGTGTGGTGCACTAAGTGTTAGAGGACGTGCTGAACCGGCGGCCTGGCGCTGTCTGCTGCCGGAGCGTCCGCGAACCGTGACAGTACACTTGAATAAACTTCTTTTTTGTAAGGCCGCACAGATGAAAACCATTCAAACATAATCTAGAGGTGGCAATTGGCGGTATCTAACCAATCAGCGAGTTTGTAACAAAAAGCAAAGCTATGATTGGTCAATAGGATTGTCACTCCTTTT
>JAODOY010002828.1:0-11914 GCA_025399855.1 Forbesichthys papilliferus | reverse complement strand
TGCTTGTTTTAAGCATAAGAAAGCTCATAACTAATATATTTGCACTTATATTTGATAGGGCATTTTTTGCAGTGTTTGCTTTGAGGGCCGGGAGAAACATTCTAAAGATGACTGGAGGATTATCCATTATTCAAGCGCTTCATCAAAGCCACACAGCTTGTGAAGGCCTCCGGAATATGCACGTTAAAAAGCCGATGAAACGTCGCAATAATCGGTAGACGGGCGGGAAGGGAACTTGGAAGTAGGGGGGTGTGGGAGAAGGGAAGCTTAGAGTGGTTTGTGTGTGCGTAGGGCGACGCTTCAGAGCCGAGTTCACCAGGCCTCAACATATCGGCCTACGCATGAAGGCCTACTTGACGCAACGGTTTCATATAAGCCGTGAGAGTGAAAGAGAGGGAGAGAGAGAGGAAGAGGACAAGAGAGAAAAAGAGAGAGTGAGAGAGAGAGAACAAGAGAGAAAGAGAGAGAGAGAGAACAAGAGAGAAAGAGAGAGAACAAGAGAGAAAGAGAGAGGATGAGAGAGAGAGAGAGAGAGAGAGAGAGAGAGGGAGAGAGAGAAAGAGAGGGAGAAAGAGAGAGAGGGAGAGAGAGATGATTAGAGAGAGAGAGAGAGAAGGGGGTGGGCGCTGTAAAACAGGACAGGTTGAGGGGAGGAGAGGGGCAGTGCCGGAGTGAGAGAGAAATGATGAAAAACAATCAGTATGAAAGATAAAGATAGATGACATCCAGAAGCATTGGGATCCTGCTGCTGTTTGGGTGCTGCATTCTCAACAGAAAGCGAGAGAATAAACAGGCAAGAGTAAGGTGCTGACAGAAACTATACACACACAAAATATGAAACAAAAAAGTTTGTTTTCTCTTTTAGAAACAGTTGACTCCCTTTGTGGTTTTCACAGGAAGTGGAATGTGCAACACATGCCGAGTATCAACCTTGACAATGTGGCATTTATTGTTCCACAATCTGCCTAAATAGAGTGACACGTGCCTAAAAAGCACTTCCACATTGCGAATAAAGTCCAATCCAGCGTTTTTAGTTCATTCAGTTTAGCTCTGAGTAGCACACGTATAAATTCCCAACCAGCATTGGGCAACATTAGTCCTAAGAGGGGAAAATAAACAATCTCACAATATGAACGTCCTGTATGGTTGCACTGTATAGACGATAATGAAAAAAGGTATTTCTTTATTAATACTAATAAAACAAAACCTTTTTTCATTATCGTCTATACAGTATACTGAATAAATAAATACATAAATATTCAATTCAATATAATTAATGTGTGTACTTATAGGGCTGTCGAATGTGCAAATTATTAGTTCACTGCAGTATTTGAAAAACATTTAAAATATGATAAATCAAATGGTAATTTTATTTGTATTTTTTAGCGTTATAACACAGTGTTCTGGTTCAGTACAGATGTACCAGCACTTGCCAAATAATTGAAATCGGGTAGAGGTAGCAGAAAGGTTTGAGAACCCCTTGCATACATGATCTCATTGGGTATACCAGGATGTATTACCCTAAATATATAAAGTTGAAAGGAAAAGCCGACTATCGAGGGTTTTATGTATACAGTTTGTCTACTGGGGAAAATGTGGTGAAAAGACGGTGTGTGGGTGTTTGCTTTCTCCAGTGAGTGTTTGCTTTGTCTGCTTTGCATACAAACTAAATGGCACTGTAGTACAAATATCTCTAACCTCAGGATAATATGGAGATACAACGCTAATAAAGCTAAAGGTACCTATTACTACTATGTGTAGTATTGTGTCACCGTTCGGTACAGGCTCATGGTTTGTTGGCTACGTATTTGAGTTGGCAGGGAAAAAACATTGCCCATATTCATGGAAATTCTTTACAATGATTTACATCACATGTTTCAGTGTAACTGGGACACTAGATGTGGCCATTTCACTACAGTGTAACTGTGGACGATTTAGAGCTGCTCTATAGTTCCTATTGTCAGTTTCACATTTTTCTGAAGACCAATTATATGTTTTTATGTCCATGTCCTTTTAAGGCTACTAGGGGTCACATGGTCTGCCTTCCAGGGCTCAGCATGCTACATTTCAGAACAAACTGGCAGTCTGCGATGATTAAGGACGCTATACATTCTGAAACATGAGCCAGGAGGCAGTATAGCCTAGTGGTTAGGGTGCTTGACTCCTAGCTAAAGGGTCAGCTCTCAATATGCCTAGCCTACCTCCTGTCTGTGATTCAAAACAAAAGCACCTCTCCCTTCAATGTTATAGGGTGCTCCCTATGACAGTAGCTCTGGACACACATTGCCATGGCTGGGATAGTGTTGTGTGGACCACTTTATTTGTGTTCCCATTTAAAGAGCCAGGGCTGTGTAGAAACACCATATTATGTTTTCACCACAAACAGAAAAGACCACTAGCGGACTATGAGGAGATATTTACTGAATGTAACAAAAATAGTATAGGCCTATTAGCTTACAATTGCTGACTCCACTTTCAATTCTACAATAATACTGTATGTAATTGTGGATTACATCTCTGACATTTGTTACATGAACAACCTTTTGGGTTGTTCATGTAACAGCGACATCACACATGTAAAGGCATTTTACGAGAAAGATGGCTACCAGGCCTATCGGGCACGTATCCTGCATTCCTGTGGAGCGCAGTTTGTGCGCGTCCTAAGAAACTAATGCAATTATTACGATTACGATCATTACAGCGCAGACACAGAATGGACAGTGAGTAGAATTTGACAAAAGTGTATTCTTACTTTAAAGGTGAATGACATAGTTGCATGATTGTGTGGACGCATTTGTCAAATATTTTAAGCCTACAACATTACCCTTACACCCACTATGGGTACCGATGGCTATCCGTCATTCTGACTCCAGTTTCCTGTTTTTTTCCAAACTAAAATATAGTATACCCTTTTGTGACGACTGACTCTAAATCCGTTGGCTGTCTGCTAAGCTACAGTAACTGCTAGTCTCAGCGCAACATGTAACCTTCGTGTGGACAGATAGCTTAAATGCCAAGCCAAAGATGACTGCATTGCCGTTAGTCCAGAATATCGCGGCCTGCCATACTCTACAAGTGTCAAACTGCACATGCACACGCAAGATATATTTTTTACTGTCCAAATTGCTGGTGGTGTTTTACACTCTCACTGGTGGTTTAAAATGGGTGTTTTTAAAATACTTCTAAGATACTGGAAAAGGGTGGAGGATGAAAAACTTCCCTTCAACCAATCGACCTGCCTATTGTTTTTTTCCATGTCGGGAATAGAAAATCATGTAGTGGAAGGTAGTTAATTTATTCTCTGTCTTCACTGAGTGACATTGCAGTGTGCAGCGGGAGCTTCATTGATTGTACGTATTTTTCTCGCTCCGGTCAGCAGTGGAGCTTGTTGCTGTGTTCTGGAGGTCGTACACTACATTGAATCCTCATTGATCTCATCTTTAGAGCCCCTGAGCTCCACAATACGAGCACTCGCCTCCGCTCTTTCACACACACATGCACGCACTGATAAACACCACACAACACGCGCCTGGTGTAAGTAAGCGCAAGCTTTAATCTGTGAACGTGCGTGCGATTTCGCTTACACAGGCGCCAATTCAGTTTCCTGCGTTCGCACACACACACACACAGGCATGGTATTACACTAGCACTAACGCCAATTCAAGTGTATTTCCTGCACACACAGTAACAAAACATCACACAGACACACACGCTGATCGGTAAAAAGCGAGTTTAGCCATGCTGCTGCCTATAATTTCTTGTTCCGTGTCTTTGTAACTGCGTGTAAGAGCATGCGTTAATTCAGACATCATTTAATAAAACGTGCAGCCAGACTGCCTTGACCACTCCATAGAAAGGTGCTGAAAGGCAATTACGCTAGGCAAATAGCCCTTAAGGCTCCAGGGGCAAGAGCCATTCCATCCGCTAAAAGAGGGAGGAGAGTTCTGCTCTTCCTTTCAGCACCGACTCAGGGTTAGAGATAACTTCCCCTTTCCTTCACCCCTTTTTACCAGTGCAGAATAATGCATTAGAGGCCAGACAGACAGTGGCTGGCAGAGCTTAGCAGAAAGCTGGTGGACAGTGAAAGGCAATAGCCACCACCCCCCACCCCCGCTCCATTACTTGTGTCCTGGGGCTACAGCAGCAATGCTGGTGATTCTTCTTCGCTTGTTCTAAAGGTAACTTTTAGTCATGTTTTGCTTATCCACCCACCAAACAGCAATGCTATTGATATCTTAAATGTCAATGGCACTGACAACGTGAAGGCCAATGTTTCCCAGGAGTACTGATCTAAAGCAGTGATTTTCAATGCTTTTCCCTCAAATTGTAAATCTGTGCAAGATGTGTTTGGTCCTCATTAAGGAAACCCACATAATTTATTTTACTTTGTTCATATTCACATTTTTCCCAAAAGCCTTCTTGTATATGAGTATTTCACATGAAAAGGCATCATTAGGAAGCATTATGATTCATGTAGTTGGAGATATTGTTACGACCCTTCATGACCTTCTCTTTACCTTTAGACCTTGTTAAACGAACATGTAAAATTGCGCCAAGAGGATTTTGAGATGAAAAAACTAAAAAACTAACAATTTCAAAGGTTACAATAAAGTAAAGCTCTGCATCATCTGTAGCTGCAACAGTAAGACTACTGTAGTTTGATCAACCACACATGAATACATGACAAATAGATTAATTGAATATTAATCTTGAAGGCCATTTCTTTAGCCAATTGATGCTAACTCTGCTAACTCCTTTGCTACTCACCTGTCACATAGTCTCAGGCTCTTTAGTCCATTAACACTACAGTACGTCATATTAGCAGCTCTGTGCTGAACGTCTGATACATTCAACCTCGACACAGGACTTTTCGGGAAGTGATAATGTTGATTTCCATTAGCTGTCAGCATTGTCACTCAGAAGTATGTATCCGTTATTTCAGGTGTGACGATAGCACAGTCCTTTATTTAATAATTTAAAATGTGATATATATTTTAGGCAGTAACCCTCCTGTAAACAGCCAGTTGTGTAGTTTAGTATTCCAACAAACTTCTCATTGTACATTTATCGTCCAATTTGGTCATTATGTTATTTTGGTCGTCGTCCAATCAAAATTCTTCTCCTGTCAAATAGGCGGGTATTGACGCAGTCAGCCAGCGCTGTGTATCAGACTTTAGGTAAGTAAAGGATGGCTGTGCGAGACTACCGGTCACATAGAAACTTGTCATAATGTACACATTTTACAATATAAAAATGAGTGCCACAGACTAATGAACTAGATAACTTTGTACAGACTGCTCCACACTTCTTTCTGCTGCAGAGGGAGGGGGACATGAGTTTCTGGAGTGCTAGTGACTCCTAGTGCAAACAAACAGCTCTTATTCAGCTGAGATGGACATTTATTTATCCTTTAATCCAAGACATCTGGACATATTTAGATACTTCAGGAGAACAGTCTAAATAAAAGGCAAGGATTAAAAAAACAGGGTAATGAAAGGTGAGTCCTACCGTTGTTGCCGAAGTCCAGGGAGTATTTGACCACGTGGTAGTTATTCCAAACATAGAGGAGGTTGTCCCGGGGGTTGTAGTCCACCGCAGCGACATACTGGTAGGAGTTTGGGAACGGTATACTGACCACGGTTTCCTTGCTCTTGTCAGTGTTGTACATGTAGTCGATCTTGTTGCTGGTGCCTTCATTGTCGTCGTCCTCGTAGACGGTCTTGACCACGTAGAGAACGCCGCAGATCATGAAGCCGTTGGAGGCGGTGCGCTTGTCGTAGGACGTGTCCCAGGAGCCCTCGATTCGCAGCGTGTACGGGTTGAGCTGGCTCACCACGATGCGTCCATTGTTCTGCTCCGTGGCGTAGATCACCCACAGGCCGTTCTCGTCCACCGCCAGGTCGATGTCCGACTTGCCACCCCAGCGGTACGGTGAGGTGTCATGGTAGTTGGCGTTGGCGATGATGGCCTCACCGCTCTTGATGCGCGTGCGCAGGTCAAACTTGACGATGTTGCGCGTGCGCTCCTTGTTGAAGAAGAGCGCGCCGTCGTAGACCACAAAGCCCGTGCCGTCCACGCGATGAGGCAGCTTGTAGGTGGTAGTGGGCCGGCCGGCCACAAAGTCCTCCTTGGAGGAGTACTCGGTCAGGGTGTCTGTGCGGTAGGGCGTCCAGGGCATGTAGTAGATCTTGTCTGAGGCCTGGAGGGGGTCTTTGCACCAGGCGCCCGACTGGTGGTCCGACTCAAAGAGATGTTCGCTCTGGTAGACTCCTCGAAGGATTCCCGGGCAGAGAAACACTGTGGAGGTGCGGGGGGAGATGACATAATTAATCTTCACACCTAGCGTGGTGTTAACCAGACCCACAAATAGGGTGTGGTTGCACGCACCATTGGGATTTGTTTGCCGTCATTGCGTCCTAATGGATTTAGACCTCGGGTTAATTTTGGAATTATTGAATCAAACTTCATCCACGCAGTGTTGACAACCATGTGAAACAACTTTTTGTATTGCTTCATCTAGCTCTACCACCACTGCCATTGTGGAAACTACATTTAGAACCAAACGCACGTAGCCACCACCACCGGCCACCTGTTTCGTCCGCCCTTCAGTGACTGAGCAAACGAGCAAACGTTCATGTGAACAGGATTCCCAGACTGTAATCTCAGCAAATACCGTGTTGAGAGAAATAGCCATGCAGACAAGTCTACTTCACACCATCGCTGGGACAGAAACCTCAAACTGTTTTTCCTCCATAACTTTAATGAGAGTTTGTGCACCATATCTGCAAAATGCCAATGGTTACCCCCCCCCCGACTACACATCTAACAACTTGCAGTAAGGATGATAAATGATGAGCTTGTCTGTTGAAAGCTGTGTTATCCCTGTTGATTCTAATGTATAGCAAAAGCATGCATCCTTCCCCAACACATAATAGCCTCCTCTCGCAGCTGAGATGGAAAGCCAGAAAATAGCACATTATGTTCCGCTTCCATTCTTCCTCCGTTCCCTGTTATTCCCAACTCTCTCCCACTCCCTCGTTTCCCATTAGTCTCTTAGCTGTTTCTTAACGTTTGCTGCCTTCACTATTTCTGTCAAAGCAATGCAGAGGGGCCTTCTATCCCCTCCTGTTTCTACCATTGCTCCAATAATTCATTTCCCACTCACTGCTCGGTATTCCCTGCTTGGAACACCAAGGTCACATTTTATGATTGATGTGGGAGATGTTATAAATTCTGGGAATCCAACTGTGACCGGGATCTTGGAGTCTGTTGTCGCTTAGCTGGAGTGCTATCTCTATATATCTCTCTCTTTCTCTCTCCCTCAATAAACACACACACACACACACACATATGCAACACGCCCACACACACTCTCCCAGAGAGAGAAAGACACACATAGGCACAAAGAAAGACCAGATGTGTGTTGTGGTTTTGTCATTCATCCCATTAATGCAATTCCAGCCGCTATTCAAAGGGTTGTGAATATTGACTTAGATTTTCAATGGCTATTCAGAGCCACGGTTCAATGTTAATTTCCCGCCAAAGCCTTTCATACAATAAATGTCAATATCATTTTTCTGTTCACAGGCTCATCATAGAATTTCTTTACCGGAGAATATTATGTTACGTTAAGTGTTCCTCGACACAATATCTTTAAAAACTGTGGGCCTTGAGTTTTGCCTAATGGGAATCAGTGCCTCTAAATTGCCTGCATGCTCAAACAGATCAAACTGTCCTAATATAGCGGCGCTTGAACGCGATGTAATTCTGTCACAACTCACTCTGCACATCAAAGCGTGACACTCAATCCTCGTTTCTCCTGCGTGTGTATGTGTGTGTGCGTGCGTGCACGTGCAGACGTCACACCGACTCACCTTTCTGTTCGACTTCTGTCCGCGCCACGTTGTAAAAGGTTTCCACGATGGGAGATAAGGGGGGAGAGAGAGGGAGATAGCAAGGCAGAGACAGATCGAGACAAAGGGGTGGGGAAAATACAGGGGACAAAAATAGATTAATGATACAATAATAAGGATATCATGATAACGCAATCTCGCATCTCCATAATCATTCTCATATTTCACCATAACCTTGTGAGAGAGGCCAGACGCGTTCGCTGTGTGATCGGTAATGGGATTACGTAAGCGTCTCTGAGACGGCAGCGCCGCTACATACTATGTCAACACGCACTGTATGGGGCGGAATGAAAACGCCTTGTGCTAATTTAGCTGAGAGACCCGGGTTCTGCTTTGTGTATGCTAATAGCAACGGGGCAGATTACATTAAAACCGAGACATTTATTTTGGTTAGCCGGCATTGCACTCTTGCGATCCGTAGCCAGGGTGGCTGTGTTAAAACACTCTGGCGGGATGGGTAAGATAAGGCTCTGTGTGTGTGTGTGAATGTCTTGTGTGTAATGGTGAGAGGTTTGCAGATCTAACCAGCACACTGTCACAGTTAAAGCGTTATCTTCATGGCGGGGGGGGTTTGCTTTTTTCCCCGGCCCCCTGAACACACCGGCTCCATTTCACCTGGCTCCCCGGGGAGCCCGGGGGAATGTGGACATGACAGAAACCTAATCCTGCGGCCCAGCGCCCTTCCCTGTGTTCTAGAAGTCTCTCAAGATGTGTTAGAGCCCCGCTGAATTGAACCCGTCCCCTGAGAGCACGGGGGACGGACACTACAAGGGAAGTAGGGAAGGAAAGGAACATAGGAGAGGAGGGGAGGAGAGGGGAGAGGAGAGGAGAGAGGAGAGGAAAAACCAGAAGCGAAGGGCAAAGGAAAGGAGGGACACGGAGAGAGTGGACTAGGAGCAATTATTTTCTAGTGAGTTTCCAGGTGTTTGATACATATACTGTATGAAACAAGGGTACAATATACAGTAGGGTATGCATCTTCAAATGCATCAAAGATCCACACACAGCACAGATATTTCACACACACACACATACATAAATACATGGTTTAGTCATGAAAAATGCATTCTGAATAGGCTTGGTACCGCTGCTGTTGAATAAGCAGCAGGCAGGGCAAAGATTGAGTTAACGGTGAATGTCCGTGTGTGTGCGCATGTGTTGCTGGGGGTTAAGATATCATCAAAGTACTGTGAAAGAAAGCAGGTGCATGTACCAATTCATGAGGTCTTAGGTGTCACATGTTCTCATTGTTCTCCATATCAACTCAAGGATGTATCATCTATTGAAACACTTATATAGCTTTTGATACACAGTACAATATATACACATAATAATAATAATAATAATAATAACTTAAATTTATATAGCGCCTTTCACATACCCAAGGACGCTATAATGACTCAGAACTGGTGGGAACAGACCACCAACAACGTGTGCCAGGAACAGGTACACAAACTGTCAAACAAATACCATTTAATTTGCATTGCCAGCTGCTGGTTCACCAGATTACTGGCTGGCTTTATTGAAGTGGTCAGTGAAGACATTACAATATACAGTGTATTGGCATTGGAACAAAAAGAGAGGGTATAGCTTTGACAGTTCTGGAAGGTTTGACTCGTTTTCAGATCTTGAAACCTCAAGGTTTGCTAAAGGTAATCTTGGGAGCAACGGGTCTGTTTTCTTTTGTCTGCACTTCAGCGACAAATTTGAGCTAAAAGAAAAGGGTGAAAATGTGGAGTTCATCTATGCGAAAGCAAAGAAACTACTTTGAAAATGCCCCCATGTGTTTCAAAACATCAACAATAATGATTATTCTATCAGTCTCCTTCTCATTGTTATTCATATTAAAATCCTATAGACCTGAAAAAAAAAACTTTTTAGAATGTTTTACCATAGTAAACCACTCATGATTAGCTCGGCATCTCTGCAAAAGCGGTACATATTTTTTAAGAAAAGTGATTAATGTCAACTAAAGAAGAATAGCAAAGCAATAGCCATAGTAAGAAGAGACAATCCCTTGTCTAGATCAAATGCAGTTATCTGCACATTACCGGTAAACATAAAAAGTCAAAAAATCTATTTACATTTTAAAAGGTACACTCCTGTAACTGGGCTTACATTTTTTCAAATTTTTCATCTTTCCGAATGGAAAATGTACATGGTAGAATTTTTCTTTCAATTGTATTATGGAATGGGTTATACTACCCCTCTGCATCGCAAGTACATTTCAAACGGGTTGGGTGTTTCTCTTGGAGCATTTTCTTTCGGATTGGACTTTAACCCGATTCCAATCAAAATAATAGGGTCAATGTAAATGCAGATACTGTTATAATGCATCCAGCAGCTAACTGTTTGTTTGGAACTATGCGTAAGTGTCCCTTATTTGTCCCGTGTTGTATTAAGCTCAGTATTAACCTCAGCACCGGAAGTTCCTGCTTGTTTAAAACTAGTCTCTGCCTCTTTGGTTCACTATGTCATACACGTGACTCATGTTGAATGTCTGATACATACATAGACCCCCTGTAATCATGTCAGCACTATCGGGAAGTGAGGTTGTAGATTTTCATTGGTTCTTAGCATTGTCACTTACAAGAGTGTATGCTTAATTCCGATACTATAAGTGCAGTGCTTTAAATTACACATTTGTCTTTCCGTTTCATGTAAGCAGTAGCAAACGGTCATTTAGTTTTCCAGCAACGTCCTCCAGTATACTGTACGTAAAATGTCTGATTTGGTCTGTGCATTTTGTAGTTGGTCACTGTTGCATGTCGATCAAAATACTTGGCCTCTTGACCCTACTGTGACGTAGGCGTGTCTTGACGCAGTAAGCCAAGCCGCTCCTCCTGCACATCACAATTTACATTAAAAAACACCTTGTGCACCTGAGCTCTATAAATATTACAGTGTTCCAATTCCAATACAGTATACTCTATTTAGTACAGTATATATTCCATACATAAATATCCTTCTTTCCCTCTCTCCCCCTCTCTCTCTCCCCCCCTCTCCCAACACCATGCACACACAGGCAGTATGTACTGTGCTGCAGCTCGGGAATAATTACCATTTTTATTGAAAATGTATGCTCATCTTTGATATACACCATATGCGTGTGTGTGTGTGTGTGTGTGTGTGAGGCGTGTGCACGTCTAAAGGCCACGCCAGAGGGCACGTCTTCGCCACAGGAGCGACAGCGGCGCTGCTACAGTGTCACCGCTGACCGCGGGGGGGGGAGGGTGTCAAGGTCGTTTACAGACACGGACGTTTTCCTCCCCCGCTTGGTCCCCCCCCCCCCACACAATCTCCATCACACCCCATCCTCGCCTTTAATCTGTTAATTCACGTTATCTGTTTGTCTGTCTGGACTCATGTCATCTAGTCTGTCTGCCTGGGCGCTGTCAGTCTGTCTGTACCTCTCTAGAATACTCCCTCACACTCTCTAATGTATATATATATATACGCTCTCTCGCTCTCTCTCTCTCTCTCTCTGTCACTGGTTCCATTCTGTTGTACCTTACCTCACCTTGGTAACACACACACACACACACTGGAGGATGAAAACCTCTCTCTGAGCCATTATCTAGAGAACAATGACACGAATGGCGCTCACACACACACACACACACACACACACGCACGCCCACAACAGCCACCTCTCCCCTCCCAACACACGGACACACACTTATACACGCAGCCGCGTGATGAAGTGATTCCCGTGCCATGCCGTGGCAGAAGTCTTATAATTGGACAAGAAGTTGATGTTATCTTTTAATTAGCTCTCTGACGGCACACTTCTATTGTCTCAAAGTTGCGTATTGCGTGACGTATCGTTGCCTCCACCGATAAACACAATAACCTGGTGATAGGCTAATTGCTCTGCAGCCATAACACTGGTGCAACTGGACTGACGGACCAGAAAAAAATTATCGGCGTCAATCGCGGCTTTGTTTCGAGAATCATCAATTAATGAAGCAAGGCCTAATATCGGACATTTAAATATATAT
>JAODOY010002827.1:0-11915 GCA_025399855.1 Forbesichthys papilliferus | reverse complement strand
AGTGTCAGAGCGGGTGTCGGCCCCCTGCTGTTATGTAGTTATCATGGGTCAAACGTGGCAGACACATTTTCCCTAAGCTTGAAATGTGGAGTCAGCGATTTTAAGCTAATACACCTTTTTAGTCAAATTCAAGCGGACAAGCGGAAGATTATTTTGCTTGTTAATCATCACTGTATCTGCATATGGAGCTGAAACAAAGACATTATGCAGATCGCAGGTGGAGGGAAATCCATGCTATTAATAAAAAGCCCTGGGCTCTGGTCCCTGGTCTGAAAATACCACCAGTGGTATGCACCTGCTCGGCTTTAGGCAAAGCCCAACACATCATTTTCTCCGGCGTTCTGTTCCAAAGTCGATTACATTGCCTCGGCGGCCATGGTGGTCTCTGAATTGAACGACACATTTAGTTTGCAAGCTGCCAATGAAAGTGCAATAGCCCGGCTTCCCATCAATGTAATGGGTGTTTCAGCCTCGGTATTAGTGCGGCAGGGTTCTACTCTGGGAAGGGTTTCTGCTCAATTAAAAATGTCCCACATTCAAATACAGAGAACGTCTTGGCCAAATTCGTGTGCATTCAGAAATGCTTTCAAAATGGTTAAATGATCAAGTAGGTAATGGGATTTTCTTTATTTTTATTAAGCGGCCAAACACTGCACGCCTTCCGAGTTCAAAGAAGGGGAACCATTCGCATGGAGCTGTGAAATTTTCTTTCAATGTTATCGATGTAGATTAACCTTTAAAAAGGTAAGTAAGTGAAATGTGAAATAATTCATCACGAGTAAGCCATGTAAGAAATGTGATTTCTCCCTGGCAGAAAGAGCTTGTCGGCCATTACGCTAAACAGCATAGCCGTAGATCAAGGGCGGGGCGGGGCTTGCCCCCCCCCCCCCACTTTCCCTTCACCTAGAAGTATGAATAGCACATTCCAGGCTAAATTGCCAGGGCAGAGGGGTGGGAATAAATTTCAGCTGGTGTCAGCGCGGCGCGCCTCTCGATTCGGAAGCCTCGCCCGTTGTCTTCCCGTCTCTCGGCCGCTCCGGCTTTATTTAGCGGCCGCTGTCATTTCCCATAAATCCCTGGGAGGATGCTTACGACAGCCCTGCCAGCTCCTCGCTGTGGAGCACCTGTAACAGGGAGGGAAGTGACAGCTGTGCTGGGCCAGTGTGCACGGGCCCCTGCACGCGCGCACGCACGCACACACACATGCACACGCACGCACATGCACACGCACCCACATGCATGCACACACACACTATGCATATGATACACACACATATGCACACACACAATACATATAATGCACACACACAAAACACGCACAAGGCATAGAATGCGCAAGCACGCACACACATACACACACACACACACACACACAATTCTGGACTGTTCCCTCTCAAAACCTTCATTCACAACAAATTCGGAGTTCCTTGGAAAATAGGAGAAAAAAAAAAAGCTAGGAAGTGTTTTGTAAGTTGAGACAGTCGACACACCACCATTTACAGTAGCTGTGTGTGTGTGTGTGTGTGTGTGTGTGTGTGTTGTGCACGTGGAAACTTAAGTCCTTGTGTTGGATGTGTAGGGGAAGGGGGGGGGGCAGTCTGATATGAGGTGGAATTGGGCCATTTAGCGTCTGGAGCGACAGTGTTTTGCGTCGACGACAATGTTCGTCGCTCGCACTTGTCAGTTTTGTCACTTTAATAAATGTCCGTGGCAACAATTTAACTGACACCAGGTCACGGTATGTGTCAATTGTCATTTGGCTGAGAATAATTGTTTTATTATTATATTTATAAATGTCGCTTAAAGTGTTGGTGAGGTGGGGGAAAAAGAGGGGCGGCCTTTTTTTTTATCTCATTCAGCTGTCAGTGAACGTGTGCCGCTACAGGAAATTAGAACGGAGAAACGTTTGACAGCACAATTTCACAAAACACCGCCGCGCTATCATTTCATTTTCTCTCAGCCAATCCCCCCCCCCCCCCCCTTCATTTATATATTTCATTATTGTCTTTTGAAAACAAACAGACCGATAACAGCAGTTCTCTCTCTCTCTTTCTCTCTTTTTGCTAATTCATCCTCGTTCCTTATGTCAGGCTCCGCTCCTCGACATTCCAGGGGCTTCAGCTGCCTGGCGGCCCGCGAGCAATTAGCCGCTACATCCTTTGTCCTCCGGAACACGCTGAGACAATTACTTTGTCCAGATGAAACCTGCAGATTAGGCCGGTGGGGCTGTGATCCCACACAATCAGAAGAAGGAGGGTTGTTATTGTGTGCGCTTGACAGCTCATCTGAATAGAGCGCAGCGGCGAAGCCGCCTCTCAGCTCTCTTGCCGGCCTGCCTGCGAGCCGCCTGCAGGCGCCCAGCGGTGCCTCCGTGCCAAACCTGGCGCGCACGAGAGGGGCGGACAAGGCTGCGCGTCACAAGCGCCAGTTGTGTTTGCCCTTGGCATCCCCTGGTGCCCGAGACGCTCCGGCAAAGGCTGGCGTGACCTAAAACCCGCGAGGGGGGAGGCGGTTGTCACGTTGCCGTGGCAGCTGTACATCACCCACACTCTGGCGGCCGCTTATCTCCCAGGTATCGATTGGAGGGGAACTGCTGCAAGAGGGACCAGAGCGGCGCGGGCCAATCAATGGGGGCATTTCGCTCTCCTTGAAGGTCTACTGCTGATCCTCAGTGCTGATTGGTTAAGGCTCCCTCTCATACTGTAGGGATTTTGTGTGTGTTTGGTATTATGGAAGGGTGTGTGTGTGTGGGAAGTGGTGAACACTTTGGTGTTGGCAACCTGCTGAGCTTCTCGCGAATGTGTGTGGCATATGTGTGTGTGTGCGTGGCACATGTGTGCGTGTGTGTGTGGGAGGGGCATGTGTGAGAATCCCTTTGTGTTGCGCCCCCGTGCTGCCAAGAATGAGCAGATCTTGCTCAGAGGTCCAATTCACATTCGTGCTTCAATTCCAGGACACACAATTCAGTCGGAGTGAATCGGCAGACCAGCAGACACACACACACACACACACACACACTGCAGCCTGTAAAGACCATGTGTTTCATTTTGTAATCATCGTTTAGAAAAAGGTGTATCCATGTACATTGAGTATCCCAGCCATCTAATGTAGCAGCTGTCAATTCTGTATATGTATTCACATTATGTAGACACATACTGTATCATAGACATATACTGTACCATATGCATATACTGTACCATAGACACACACTGTATCATAGACACACACTGTATCATATGCATATACTGTATCATAGACACACACTGTATCATAGACACACACTGTTCCATAGACACATACTGTATCATAGACACATACTGTATCATATGCATATACTGTATCATAGACACACACTGTATCATAGACACACACTGTTCCATAGACACATACTGTATCATAGACACATACTGTATCATATGCATATACTGTATCATAGACACATACTGTTCCATAGACATATACTGTACCGTGCAGGGTGTTTCAGTATGATGGACCTGACTTGAAATCGATATATCTGTACAACCACACACACAACATACCACTTGAAAGAGAGTGGTATAGAGTTTACTCGTGAAACCGCGTGTAACTTAATTAACTAACGTAATTGTAAACTGTTGTCGTGCTACTGCTATTATATACAGAATGTACCGCGTTAGGACACACAATAATTAATACGTTAGTCGGCCATACAGAGCTCTGCTCTGTGATTGACCTTCACTTATAAACTCAACCAAGACGGTTAAGCTACTCTTTGTGCTTCTGCTGGATCCAGAGAGCACTGATGGCATAATATCGTCCTTATAGGCTTCCTTAACCTTTACAGAAGGTCTATTTACTCTCGCTAACCATGCAGCGAGAGCTTGCAGAGGACAAGAGAGGATGAGCTGGCCGTGTGAAGACAAGAGGCCTTCCACCTCTGGCATGCACGCATCCACCATCGCTTTACACCACCTTTGGCTTCTGCTCTTGGTTGCCATGGTAAAGCCCACAATGTAGCGCTTGCTTCCGCACAAATACGTGACTCCAAGCGAGTTCCTGACAGATGCTTCTTTGATTAGTGGAGAATGCCAGTTTACTAGATGATGAAACACTGACAAGACAATGCAGAGGTGAGCTGATTGGGGTTTTGTGGAGACGCCAGGCAGCGACTCAAGGTTAAAAGCAGAATTCCTGACATTTGTGTTAAAGTGTAGAATTAGTTATAATGTTATTATAAAGGTGGTATTGTAATTGTTTTGGTGTTGTTTGAAAAAGGGTTGGGGGTGGATAGTTTAGTGGTGTTCCTACTACTGTAGGTGTTTGACTCGATCAGAGTGGAACGCCCCTCCCATGCACACACGACATGCTACCATGGTCACCTCTTTTGTTAAACCTCTCAAAACCCATCTCCTCAAAGTTGCCTACAGCAATTTACATATACAAAATACTGTATACTGTATACTTATTGTTTCTAAAATGTATATTCCTTACTTACTATAATATATATCTTAACTAAATGTTTTATATTGATCTTTGTCCTTGAGTGTTTGAGTGTTGAAGCGTCCTGAAATTAAATGTGTTATTATTATTATTATTACAGCAGAGCCACTAGGTCCAGAAAGGCAGTGCTAGATTTCTAGCTTCCCTTCTCTGGATCTAGTGGCTCTGCAGTGAGCATCACTTGAGCCGGTAGGTCATTGGTTCGATACCCAGAGTTGGCCTTTAATCCATGAGAAAGATGCCTGACCCTACCTGCTCAATGCCCTCACTGCACGTTGTTCATTTGTGAGACATTGCAACACATAGGATGGTCAGACATGTTGTACTGCTAGCAATACGGCCGGACCAGAACAGTCTTCTAGACATGGACAACAGTACAGTACGTTACTGTACATCCAATACTATTGAGCCCTTGTTCTTTTTATTCTTCCCTGAAAGGGTCCATGGAGCGGACGGAAAATTCTGTCGTTCTGACGGTCGTCCAACGACATGGAAGCCTTAGGTTGAGGGGTTGGAAGGGCGGTGGAAGGGGGGGGGGGTTGAGACAAGACGAAGCTGTCGAAACATTGTGAGTCATCCTTCACGTGTGACCGTAGCGGTTAAAGGGCACGGGGCTCTTAAAGGAACCATTAGCATTTAGATTTGAGGCACTACGCTCCATATCTGAGCAGGGAGACGGGAGATCACGTCGCGTCTCCCCGACGCTTTATGCCTCCGCCGGGTCCCGGATGGTGCTCCATAGGTCTGATCAATCTCCCAGCATGCCTAGATTGCCTCCAATGACCTCGTTGTGAGGAGGCAGGACTTGCCTTACTGATGCTCGTCCAATCAATAGCAGATGGTATCACGGCTCATCGGCGATGAAGTGTTTTTAATGGAGGTCAGGCCAGGGAAGATCTAATTCACTTTAATTTGTAAATGGCGGTACGACACAACTCTAATCAAGGTGGTGTTACTTGTGACTGGTAATAGATATCAGTCTCTCTCTCTCTCTCTCTCTCTCTCTCTCTCTCTCTCTCTCTCTCTCTCTCTCTCTCGCTCTGCCTGTCTGTCTGTTCCTTGCACGTCCATTTGCCCAGCCCATCCCACATCGAGAGCATCCGGCATGCTTCCGTGCAACATACATTAGCTATATTAAAAAGCAGCGCAGCGCTCTGTAGTGTGTATGTAGCGCTGTCTCCTTCATGCGGGGGGCCCGTGCCGAGTCTCGTCTTCATTCCACTCGCGCCGCCTCATTGGCTGATGATTGAAAAGGTGACAAATATGACACGGCCAATTTATTATCTCAATTAATTCACTCCCTGCCGGCGCACGGAGCAGGCGGGAGCTGTGGTGTTGGCACCTCGGCGTGTTTGGGTGAATCGCTGCGGAGGAATGTCATTTTTGGTGACTGGGGAAGACGTGTCTTCCTCCTACCAGCCAATGTTTGTCTCTAGCAATAACAAAGTCCTAATCAGCAAGCACCACTCGGCAGCCATATTGGCAATGCCTTTGGGCAGTTATTTCAGGCTATCAGGACCAGGCCTACATGAATGACAAATACTGCATGTACAGTAGGTGATCGGTAGTCAACAATCTGGTGACTTTTCCCCGAAATAAGGATTAAATAAAAAGCTTTATTCCCCAAGAGGTTATACATTATATATATATATATATATATATATATATATATATATACGTTATACATCTTACTACACAGGCACAACCACGCGATGGGCTTAAAGTGAGTGTATATGACCTTCTGCCACTACTGAAAAAAAAGTGAGCTTCAAGCTATAGTAAATATTCGTGACAACTTTGTCTGCAATGTTTTTTTTTTCAGCTCTGAGCGCCAGCATCTCAGACCAAAAACAAATGACCCGTACGCCACACACACATTCGCACATATGTGGCTGACCTTTTTTATTTAAAGCTTTTTAAAGCTGGAAGGTCTCTGGTCAATGTGTGTGGCGGCAGGATGCACCCTCTGGTCCTGGTGTGCCCGGGTGTCGGCGATGCCACGCAATGCCTGTGGAGTGTGGCACTGAGCGCTTGGCGAGGAGAGGGCACATCGAGAGGCGGGGGGATATGGGGAGGGGGGTGTTACTGCCTGAGCGGAAGACGGCAGGCTGGCTGAGCTGTGACCAAACCTATCAGTGCAGGAGATCAGTGGAGAGCATTTCAAATGGATTAGGCTTTCTTCTCACAAGGAAGGAAATTGGCAAAAAACCCCTCTCATTATTGTTGTCTGAATAGGGAATAGGTCATTGCTGTT
Source organism: Forbesichthys papilliferus (assembly GCA_025399855.1). Taxonomy (NCBI): domain Eukaryota; kingdom Metazoa; phylum Chordata; class Actinopteri; order Percopsiformes; family Amblyopsidae; genus Forbesichthys; species Forbesichthys papilliferus. The sequence goes on along the minus strand of JAODOY010002827.1, from coordinate 5,182 downwards.
ACTGAAATCTTCGAGTCGGGGATACTGACAATAAGATAAAAAAATAAAAAAAAGACCTTTTCACATTTTCAAAGGGCCTTGATAGAAGAGAAATTGATGGAATGCATTTTTGGTTAAAAGGGTTCTGGCTGAAGTATTTTCATTCAGGGATTGTTGTAACCCCATCAGTTGTAACAGGGAAACCTATCAAAGAGTGATGGAAAATAATCACTGCATGAGGTAAGGGCACAGCGATTCACAGGCAGGAAAGCCCGAGAACTACTCTCACCACTAGCCTTCTCCAGAGTGTCCCTATTCATATATCACTGTTCTATTTTTAGACGCAGATTCACGCGAGGCTAACATCACAAGTATTACACGTGGAGATTAAGGCTCGGGAAGACATTGCAGCAACCCCTCTAATGTTCGTACATTTGATTCCATTTTGTCAGCTTCACCTCACGAAGACCCTTGTTAAAATGGGGTCTGTTGAGCAACGTGGGTTGTTGCTATCTCTGCGCCTACGTTCAAAGTAAACATTTGATAGCTTCCATTAACCACAGAATGAACCTGGATCAGCTTGGCCACAGCTTCAGTGTGCATTATTAAATGTACTAGATATACTGTATGTGGATCTGTCAGCAGCAGCAACGGCTTTCTGTTAAGTTAGAGTTTAGCCTTTATAATAATCTAGTCACAAATAGATACAATATTTCAAGGCATAACACTGGGTGGAAAGATGACTAACTGTAAAAAAAATGTAATTGTATATTTCTTTGTGCATGTGAGCTAGACTTGCTTTTCAGCTGTGTCATATTATATAATAATATCTAAAATACCTTAGGCAGTTATTATGCATGTGGAACAGCCTCTTTTTTGGCATTACACTATTACAGAAGCTCAATAATGGCCCAGGAAATCTTTTGACAGCAACAACCACCACTATGGTCTTAGAGGGAATTTAATCTGAAAAAGACAATTTGTATATACATTAACACTAACATTTAACTAAAACTAACAATGTCTGTTATTGTTTTAACTGACATTTCATCAAATGTCAATTATGGTTCTGTTTGAGTTTTAAAACAACCTATTTTTTCTAATGTTTAATCGTTGTTTCTAGTTTGCCTGCTTTGTGAGAGGCATTAACTATGGACATTATTTCAGTAAAATTCATAGGCTGTAGTTGTAAACATTGGTTTACTTCTAATTATTTTCTAATTACTTATAAACTTTGAGTGATAATGTTGGTAACATCTGCAATATGGCTGAATATTGTTGAGGTTTTAAAAGATATTTTCATATTCATACATAACCTCCTCAGGTGTAATATCAGGATGTTTCCATTACCGTCTAGCTATTCCAAATTTAATAAGAAATGAGGACGTTGGATTTTTCAGGAAAAGAAAGACTATTCAAAGCCAGACATGACATGGCAATATCGCCAACTGTGGAGATGAAATAATGTGAGGGAACATCTTTTTTTATTTCATTTTTGTTTCCCAGTCAGTCTTTGGCCAGGAAATGGAGTATGAAAGATGTCTCGCCATGAGAGGAAGCGAGTGGGCCTTCATTTTGCCCCTTTGGCCACTAAGACAGAGACCGTGCCTATGAGTGTGATTTCCATCCCCGTGGCACATTGGGTAATGGAGATCAGTAATTGGGTGCTATAAATCTTGGCAATGGACAAGGTGGGTCAGAATGGGCTGATTACTTAGGCATTACAGTCAATCTAACAAAGACCTTGAATTGAGAGATTTGGTGAGGTGGAATCTCATTACAGCAGTGGGTGTGTCTGTGTGCTTGTGAGCCACGCTTGTACGGGCTTCTTCCCTTCACCCTCCAGTGACATTATGTAGTGCTAATGCCCTCAACTGCGGAGACTCATAAACATCACGACACCTATATTTTCCTCACCTCCCCCCACCCTTTTGCAGTGTTTACAAGACTGTTTTTGGATTTGTCAGAGGGCACACCTGGAGTTCTAAGACCTCTGTCCGATTGCCTCAAAAATCCACGATGGACCTCAGTCTGTACGGGACATTCAGGTTAGCCCATAGGGGTCTCCATCTGCAACAGGTAGGCTGTAGCATCCTGCCTGTCCCACTAGAGTTATGTCAGGCGCTGTTTCTGATGTCGTAGGTGGGGAACAAGGTCTCAAAGTTATTACCTCGGTCATTTCAAATGAAGTGGATCGATCATAGGGGAGGCTATACGGCAAAATGCAACATTCTGCTATTTTTTTTCATCATAGCAGCCTGTGAGCTTAATCCATTTTAAGATCCTAAGGAGACTATGGAAAAGTGAATCACGCCGTAAAAAGCCAACAGTCCTTCTGAGCAATCTCTCCAGCTAAAGGTGTGACTTACTAGATTACGGGAACACTCGTTTCTGCTTTTATCCCCTGATGTGGCCTTTATCGTTCTGCCAATTTTGCCACAATTGCTTGTATTGGGGGCACACCAACAAGTCAATAATGCGATTCTTTTTTTTCTATTTTTCTTTCATCAAAAGTTTTGCTTCTCTACAGTGTCTGTGTTGATTCTCACATTGGCTGAAGGACTGGAACATACAGTGAGATACCTTTAATGTCACATGTGTGTGTCTGCTAGGTCAATGTCTAGATGTCAGACACTGGTCTGCACTGTGCCCATGTTCGGGACAAACAGAGCAACAGATGATCTCCACACTGGCTTCAGCAACACGCTCCAGAAGAAAAATAAATCTGAATGAATGGATTGTGTTTCCCAGTGTGATCTGAAAGACATTTCACCATATTCCTCTTTGTAACAAATATACACCAGTGTGTACGTTTCTTTATCCTGCTAAACTCTATTGTCTTTAAGGAGAAACACCAAATGTGACGAGAATCATTTAGTCTCCGACGCAAAAATACAGAAACACCTGAGCAGTGATAAAAATGTTTTAAAAAAATCACCAAGTAAATCAAAAACATGGATATATGAGATATGATGCTCAATGTTTCTGTTGTCATCCAAATGGCAGCGCAGGGAGCAAATCGGATAAATAATTACACTGCACGTTTAAAAAAAGAAAATTGACAGGCGTAACAAACGCACGTGAGAAACACACACCCTGTGGCCTCCGACTCTGCTGACAGCGTGCAATCTCACTTGGCAGGCTCCGTTTGGGATGCAGAACAAACGATGGTTTTAGCGCTTTTAACTTAAATGCCCCGCGACACTCTCCGAGGTGTTGAGGGTGTGATTATTGTAGGGAGGGAGGGAGGGAGGGAGGGAGAGAGAGAGAGAGGGGTATGGCTTCAAGCAGGACACGTTTAGCATCAAGCCCCAGCCTCTCGCGGGCAGACGTCTTTGTCTTTCTCACCACTCAGTATGTGTGTTTGTTATAGGGGTCTTTGTGTAGCATTCAACGTGACATTGACTCCTTGCATTGACAAACTAGTTTAGACCATAATGTTTCGCCGAATGTGTTCGCTGTCGTAGACAGACGTTCATCTGGCACATCTGAGACTGTTATCACTGTTTACCATCTGTTGGCTGGTTGAGCTGAGATGTGTAGCCTACTGCTTAAAGAGAAGATATGAGGGTTGGGGGAACCTTATAACGTCTATTGCTGAGTTCCATTCAACTCGTACACCATCTCCCAGCAGCAACAGTGAGATTGGAGTTTCATCTCAGCAAAAACTGTCTCCGGTTTCACTGGGAGCTGGTTTGTGACTTCATGTAAATATTAACATCAATTATAAGCTATAAAAACATACATAGTTGAAGTAACTATCCTACTGAACACTAACTGGTTTAATGTTGATATTAGCTGTTTGCACCTTTAAAAAATCATGTCTATGCATTTTCTTTGTTATTACTTAATATTTTCTTGCCCACAAATTGGGATTGTGATTAATACAATATTTATTATATATATTCTGCCAAAATTGGTTACTAAGCTGACATTCAAACACAAGTTCTGGGAGACACATATCTGAAATGTTAATGACTTTAAAAAAAAATCAAAATCGAAACATTTCCAGTGACAAGCTATTCTGTACATGCAAACAAATTCCAATTATACAAGAGGACATTTTTGCAGAAATTGGCAAAGGCAGAAAATAACATTATGGTTATCACTAAACAATGCACACAGTATGAAATGTATTCTGTAACATACTTACAGTATGTCCAATACCACCAATACATTTTACTTAAAGGATCCTAATGTTACTTTCAATTCAAGTCAATAAATCTTTATCATTCCCGAGTGGAAGTTTTTTACGACAACAGGAGAGGCAGTACAGGTATCCACACATAAATAACAAATACACAGTATGACATACAGTATACAGTAATAAGAGAGATGTGGAAACCAGGAAACCAAACAGAATGTCAAGACTGACTACATTTTTTACTTCAAATTTTTAGACTTTGTAGCATCGATCAAGTCCAGGCTTATAAATCCATAGTTTGTGGTGTCTTGGGAGGGTAACCGTTGTTTGTGACCTCTATTAGGACCGTAGGTACTTCTCTCTGGGTTTAGACATGGGCTGAGACAGTGCAGAGGCACAACATGCCTTTTGCATTACATTATATATTCAGTTAGCGGTGGACTCAGCTGTTCTAATCCAACGCACTTTTGCTAGCTGTCCGGTCTGTGCACTTAAAAAAAAACAAATGGGAAAATGAGAACATAAACAAAGTGGTGCAGACTGCACCACCACACCACATTTTCCTATAGCCTCAGCAATGCCTGTCCAATGTGTGGTTTATGTGTGTGTGGTGGGGGGGAGCACCCTATGGCATTGTAGGGAGAAAGGTGTTTTTGTTTTGATCAGTTCAGCTGATTAGTTCAACTATCAAAAAGCTTTACTCTCCATGATGCAAGAACCAGGCCCAGGGTCCCAGGGTCCCTGACTCAGAAGCAGGCCCAGGGTCCCAGGGTCCCTGACTCAGAAGCAGGCCCAGGGTCCCATGGTCATTCACGGCCCAAAGCTTGAAGACGACGTCACAAAACGTCCGTCTTGCCTATTAATGAGATGCCCCAGAGTAACCAGCACTTCCCTGTGTAAATGCAGCTGACACATTTCCGTCTCGCGGGCCTAATTCAGAGAGAAATGAGGGCGGAGGGGGGAAGGGCGGGGTGGTGGTGGACTGCCTGGGGGGGGGGGGGGGGGGGGGGGGGGGGGGGGGGGGGGGGGGGGGGGGGGGGGGGGGGGGGGGGGGGGGGG
>JAODOY010002826.1:0-11915 GCA_025399855.1 Forbesichthys papilliferus | reverse complement strand
GTAAATCGGTTTATTGACTACAAATGACCAAAAAACTAGTTTTTTAATATATATAATATATATATATATAAATATATTATATATTTTACTTAGTTTTTTGGTAATTTGTAGTCAATAAACCGATTTACATTTAAAATAAAATGTATTTAAAATGTATAAACGTATTTAGGCTAAATTCCGGGAACTATTTTGAGGCTCCACGATCCGCCATTGCTGTGAAAAAACGGTCCATTGGAGTGACCAGAGGTGGTGTAACTCTGTTGGTTCCATGGCTCTGGGTGTAGTTAAGGGCCTACTATAATCAGACTGGATGGATTTTGCCATTGTGAATACAGTGCAAATAAACAAAGAAACAAAAGTAAGAAACTATTTTGTCTTTGTGAACAAGACATCAGAAACATTCAATTAATCAGCACCACTATCACAATGCTGAACGCAGAATCCATTACGTCGGGTCCCTATTGCAGTATATTGTCACAAAAAATGTATTAGAGGCACACAAACATTTTTTAATTGTGCCCAGAACTGATGTTTGATTATAATTAATAATATGCATTGACTTATTAAATCAGTAGAAAATATGAAAATGTAAAGTTCAGTTTACTCCGTCTTATTGAGGAATCGATGAGTTACTTCATGGTCTGCTTTTTCTTTGCATATCCTGTTTCTTATTACTTTCTCAAGTTCAAGGAGGTTCAGGTAAAGAGCCTCAGACATCCCATCTTCAATGTCCATCTGAGAAATGAACAAAGGAACAGATCATTTCAAGGGTTTGCATTCAAATAAAAGGCATCACTGCCTGTTATTAAAATGCTACACAGTGAATTACACAGTTCATCTCAATGAAAATGTATATAGTTTATAGAATACTTTTTGTTAGAAAGTTGTTTAAATTGTATTTTGAAATACACACTGTAGCCCAATATTTACTTTATAATACTAATAAATACTTGTAGAACGTTAGTGTTTCTTCTGTGGATTTATGATATATAAACCTTAGCTAACTTGTTAATGTCATGAGAGTACTATAACACATGCAGTAGATTTATTTATTTCATTTTATTATATATATTATTTTTTTAACCTTTATTTAATCAGGCAAATTACTTAACGGTCTTATTTGCAACCATGGCCCGGCAAGAGGAGGTGTCTCTTTTGAGGGACAAAATAAGTCAAATAGGGGGTACAAACAATAAAAAACATGGTCAGACAGCTGAGACGTAATATATAGACTATAAAAATAGAAACGTTACACATTCACACACCACCCGGTCGGGCTGGCAAGACACACAATATAACATGGCGGAAAAGCTTTAAAATTCTGGAGCCAGAAAAAGCCGGTAGTCGATTATCAGCCGATAACTAAATAACGGCTAACTAACGGCTAATGAATAGCTCGTTATAATGACCAATTCATGTGAATAAGGTGTGTTGCAGCAGGGAGACATCTAAAACATGCAGGGCAGCGGCCCTCCAGGACCAGGAATGGGGACCCCTGCTCTAGAGGAAACAGCCTGGAAAACAAATAGGAAGCTTTAGTAACACCTGGTGGTAGTCCTACAGGCACGTGCGTACCTGTCGAGCTTGCGTGTAGCTGTTCCCAAGGCCTGATGTCAAACTGTGATACTTAGCCCTTGGATCCAGGGACTCTGGTTTCTGGAGGAACAACCAGTGCTGTGTGGAGCAATGGACGAATTCCATGTCAGCAACAGTTAGGCAAAAAGGCCTGTAGGAGCCAGTTATGGGTGTTTGTCCTTGTAATTGTGTGTAGGGTTTTGTTATGCCAGAACACTAGAGGGCACTGTAGGCATTTAAAAATAATTTGATTAGAATAAATTGTAGGTTTGAACAGGTTTGTTGCGCATTGCATAGCGGGAACTATCCTTACACCAGCAGCTACGTTACCAGAAAATAAGGCAACACAGAATGAATAAAGAAAGGAGTTATTGGCAATCACACAATTAACAACATCAATAAACATGGTTTACCACTACACATCCATTTACGCAAGGTAACACATTTTCTACCGTAAAGAGGTGCCTTGACTATCAATTCACATTTGGACAATTGGTTTGAATTTGCAATTGGACAATTGGTTTTAACGCCTAAGTGATGTTTTGACTGTTTGTGACAGGCTTGTATTGTTGAATGGATAATATAGATGTTTCTACGTACCAAGGCCTCTGCTCCATTGACTGGTGTTAGCGTGAAGGTGTTGGTGAAAATCCTAATCTGCACAGCACGTAAAAACCATAGAAGAAGAAAGTTAAAAGTGTTTATATTACGAGGCAATAAGACTGAGCAAATAGCAGAGAATTGCAATGGATAACTCACAAACCACATGACTGGCAAGATGAGTGTCCAGAAAAATGAAGGCAGGATACCATAGGTCAGATTGGTCATGACTAGTCCTGGGCATATTACAGAGGAGAACAGCCCCTGTCAGGACAGAGAAGAACTGTTTTCACCAAGTAAATGTAAAATGTACTCACCTTACATTAGTAATAGTGGTATACATATATTACAGCCAAAGAGAGAGATTTCTGAATGTTACAGTGAATATTGTAACATACTGAGACAAATCAATGCTGGTGTTATTAACAAAATTCCCGTTTTTATAAAAATCTGCATGTTATGGGCTAAAAACAGAACTACACACTTAGTACATATGTCATCAAATTCAACTGTTCGTGTTAATGTTAACGGGGTTTCTCAGGGGGAGTCTCAGCCCCTCCCCTCCCCTCCCCTCACTCAGATCCTTGAGGCATTTTTCAATGTTGTAGTGGGTTACACTTTAATAAGACAAACATCTTATAGACCAGTGGGGGGCGCTCATACTCTACGGTTACATGAAGATATACAGTATGTTTGCCCATCCTCTCTGGATGACCAAACGTTGCCGGTGGATCTAAGGGCAGCGCCACGTGTGCACTGTTTGGCAACATATTGCACCCAGCCACCAAAATACAAACTACAAATGGTCAGGCTTACATGAATGGAAAGAGTGCATGCTCATTATTGACCTATGCCAAGCCCCGCCCCTTTCACTACCTAGCTAGTTACTGTAACTAGGTTGGACAAAACACCATAGAAAGCTAATACAGGAAAACAGACATTTGACGGAAGGTCAGATAAAAAAAAAAGCCCAACTGTTATTGGAGGACATGGGAAAAGGGGCGGGGCTTGGTATATGTCAATTATAGGCAAAGCGGATGCTTTCACCTTAAAGTGAGTAGTAGTAATCAAAACAAGTATTAAGCAGTCATTCTTGCTAACTTCGAGCTCAAATCAAAACAGTGTCGCTCCAGTGGTCCTCCGCGGCGCCGTCTCACACGTCGAAATGAATTGTGAAGCAAAAGCGTAGTTCTACGGCTTTGCTTATACGAGCGCCGTTCGCCACTTTGTTTATGTCACTATCTACGGAGCCTGTGTGTGTACAAGTATCAGATTAGTTTGTCAACACGCAGAGAACAATAAGCTAACGAGATGCGAGGAGACATTTGTTGAATCAGCTTGCAATAGCTGACTGTACCTTTGAGCAAGTTAGGCCTCTTGATTTATACATATTCATATGGCCCCCCCACACGCATATGAACACACATTTACTACAGAGTTCACAACAATACAATAACGGCCGCTCCGTGTTTCTAAATTCCAGGTACAGCAGCTTTAAACTCCCTCTAGTAAACATCACTCAATGTGCACATGTTCCCTAAGCTCTGCCTCAGACCATGTGACACCTGTCTCACTTCACCTGTCTCACCTCACCCGTCTATCCTCACCTGTCTGTTGTGTCGTCGGTTGAGAGCGAGGCTCAGCATATCGGAGGCGTACTTGGAGGAACTGTAGGGCTCCGTGCCGCCGCGGTGCTGCACGTCCTCCAGGCGGAAGGCCGAGCGGCGGGCGTTGCTGGAGGACGTCCACACCACCCTGGAGGGGTGGGCCGCACCCCCACCGCACAGCAGGGGCTGCAGCTCCCGGATCTACGGCACACAAAGTGATATGTATATTATGCACACTAATAATGATAATATTAATCAAATGCATTATAAGTGCATAGGGAGCAGGATGGTCCAGTTGTCTGGGGGTTGGGCTCCAGAAGGTTGTGTGTTCAAACCCCAGTGTTGACCTACCTATCTTTGAGCAAGATACCTAACCCCCTAACTGCTCCCAGTGGTGATGGAGATTCTGAATAATACATTTATGCTACTGCACCACTATGTAATGGTGGCACTGTACTGGACACCATTACATAAACACGATGTCCAAGATATTATAACCAATAACCTTGCAACCTACAACAACTCTCACAAATTAATATTATATGACAACATGTTGTAACAGTAGTGTAAGCATGCATGCACCATATACATAGCTACTGCATTTATACAATACCCTTATCTACTGCATTTAAACAATACTCTATATCATCAATTGGATTGAGCACATTTTGGATACTATATGCATTTATAATTCAGACATCACCATTTTATTAGTGCAGAGATTACATATATTTACCAAGAGAAAGTGACCAAAAAGATTGGTGGCGAAAACTTCCTGTAGACCATCTGATGTGACTCGGTCCTGCTGTGTTAAGATACCCTCCGCTGTGGCGAACATATTGATCACATTCCTGCAGACATTATATACAAGTGTGGCACAAGAGAGTGGACACGGCTCACTTTAGCTTTAGCCCACAGGTACAAATCCAGACAACTCACACCACTTAAATTGTTTCAAAACAGTAATGGAATTGAGTTTACCTGGGACTAGGCCTTACCTGGAAAACAGACCCTTGAAAAAAGCTTTCATGTCCACTTGTGGGTTGGGCATAATGCCTGCGTTTAGGTACAAATAATCAAGACGGCTATACCTGCAGTAAAACATTTGTTTGTACATGAATGGTTAATTTTCACATGACAGCTGTCAACTATTAAAACAACTGAATACTTTAGTTAAACAATATTATTACATACTTAAAGGTGCTATGTGTAATAAGTTTAAACCATTAAAAAAACAATCTCAATGATCAAATATCAGTATTGATGATATGTCAAATTCCTTTATGTACTGCGCTGTAGAGATATTTTCAGATTATTCCGGTCCGTAACCTTGTAACACCACTTTGTACCTCAAGGGCCACTATTTTACAGGCTTAAGCAACAGAAGAATATTTTTAAATAGCAGTGTTGTTGGCTCTCAGTGTTTCAGCAGTTTAATTGAATTGTGCTATTATTGCCTTGATGGTATCAACAGGCTAAATAATTTTTTGTAGCCAATCGTCTTCTTTAATTACTGTATGACTGTAATATTAGTGTAACGCCCGGGTTTGCCCGGCCGGTGTGCGTACCGGCCCGCGGTGGAAGCCCTTGCTCCCAGCGCCCCACACACACACATGTGTAATCAGCGGATTGCTCCCAGCCGTGTGGGTGTGAGGTTGAGAAAAGGCTGTAGGACTGTTTGCGTTTGTGTTCACGCGACTGTGCTTTCCTTTGTTCAGAGTATTCCCTGTGTAATGTGTCCTACTAAACGGCGTGCAGTGGCTCGCCTGTTTATGTAGGACTACTGTGTATTGTTGAACCTATGGCTCTAGTGATGTTCTCTGCCTCTACAGTAGTTAGAGCATTCTCAATTTACCGGTTTTTGATAGTACTTATATTTGTATATTATATATATATATATAATATTGTATAACATATTTATTTGTTAGTACAATATATTCCAGTATAAATCCAAATTTAAATCTTAAGAGTAAAAACACAGACTGGTCTTAGGTTATATTCAAACGTACCATAGCTACATGGCGACTAAAGGTCAACAAAGTTATTAATGCTGCTGATCATCAGACAGGTATAGGCTAGTATTATCCTGCTACTACACATCAAAATAAATAAAATGTAATAGACAACAACAACTCCTTGTTCAACGGCTTGTTCACAACGGCTTGTTCCCTTACCTGGACTTGATTTCATGCGCAGCAGTTAACACAGAGCTGGCCGACCCGACGTCAATGTGTAGCAGGTCTACTCGGGCGTTGGGGTGAGAGGTAAGCAAGGTGGAACGGGCCGCGCCGGCCCGCTCCATGTTCCTACATGCGAGACACAGCCGCAGTTCGATGTCCTCACCAAGTAGCCTTTCACACAGGGCCAAGCCAATGCCGCTGGACAGAGACATCGATTAGGCTACACATATGGACTGCTGAGTTGTCTCACCTCACAAACGCACGGTATACGAATAATATGGAGAAACGTTACAGTAGCCCTAGAAAAAACGTTTAATTGCAAAGCGACTCTCAAATAATAATCACGGAAATGATCTATTATTAGTTTTCATTTAGTAGGCTATACTACATTTTGCAATGTAGACTGGAAACGTTTTTGATTTTAGCAACACGAGTGAAACTTACCTGTTGGCACCGGTCACAACTACAACTTTCTCCATAATTTGCAGCTCTGTAATCCTACTGCAGTTTGTGTTTATGATACATTAGTCACCGTAGGATTATTATAGGACTACAGTACATTTGGCGTGGTTTCAAGCGCCGCCCTATGATCCGATTCGATCAACGGCGCTGCAGCCTATGCGCTGCGTGGTGTGATTGGATGTCACTGGACTGCCGGCCAATCAGATGCCAGCATCGAGAAGCACATGGCTGCAAAGCGCTTGATAAACAACTACACACACAAAATAAACCTAACCGTAACGGCATCTTCATTTATATAAAGACGACAGCTATTCTGGAACATACTAAAACAATATTTATTTTTGATCAAAAGTCACAAGTTGCTTTATTTTCTAATCAAAAATACATTTCAAATAGTAAATTCAAGATAAGTGAAAACGTGAAAAGGCAGTCATTGTCAAGTTTGACTAAAATGGTACAGATCAATAAAAACAAGAATAACAATGGTGATATGTTTTTCAGTTCTGTTGACACTTTAATACTAGAACTATCCTACTATAGATAAGTTAACGAGTGTTTCTAGGCACCTATTCACAATAATTAGTAAATACGTAGGAAAATAAAATAGTACAGCCTATTTACAGAACAGAACATAAGAACGTAAGAATCAGAAATCTGGGAAATTATCACTTGCACAGTGCATTTGTTATATATATCATATTTAAAGGTGGAATACACAATTGTAAGATGTTAAAATGTAACTCCCCCCCTTCCCCCCAGCTCCGAGCCTGACTACACCCACTACACAACTTGAAAGAGCGAGTGGGGGGGAACCTCATTAACAATAATGTTAGCATTTTAATTTGATGATGTACGAACAGACGGAGTTGAATCCTATTACTTTTAGTTTACAGCTCCATAAAAACAGAATTTGGGGTGCAGTTACACTTGAATAACTCACGGTCTCCTAGCTAGTTAATTGGTTAGCTCATATATCAACAATAATTCTGTAGCATTGCTGACTCCACCTTTAATACATACAGTGTACGTCCTTGATCAGCTAACCCAGCTATCTACGCTTAATATTTACAGAAAAGAGTCAACATGTAGCAACTACCAAGCATAAAAACAAAAAAAAATGGACGACATTGGTTGCTACGCCATGGTTGCTATGCCATGGTTGCTACGCCATGGTTGCTATGCCTGGCTCTCCAGCAGGTGGCTGTGTATTTCCTGGAAGCTTGGTCGTTGCTTGGCGCTGCGTCTCCAGCAGCTCAGCATGAGGTCTGTGTAGACGTCGTCGGGGCAACAGGGAGGCTTAGGCAGGTACACCTGTGGGTGTGGCAATCATGTGACGGCGTCATTAATTAGGATCCTTGTTATCCAATTATGCTCCTTGGGATGTACACATACATCTTTTATGAATTGACAATATTATAATGCCATGACACTGTATTGTTGAATAGTGCAAATACAATATCATGGCATTGTTATGGCATAGCATGGTATTTATATGTTATGGCTTTTCTGTGTACAAAGCTGACGTTTATTCAGTGATTGTGTGTTCATGCAAAACAGTGCCTCTCTTATGCGACCATTTCACTAAACTCTTAGTCCTCACAACGCACCTTGAGCAGTGAGAGTGAGATTACAGATGAGACAAGCCTTGGGTTAATCAAAGCCGTCAGATTAACACACTCCTTCCCGCTCCGCTCACCTGCTTGCCCTGGTCTCTGAAGAACTCCCCAGTGTTCTCAATCACCTGCTCGTCAGAGAGCTGGCGGTAGGGTTGCTCCCGGCACAGGGTCAGAACCTCCCACAGGGTTACCCCGAAAGCCCACACGTCACTGGCCGTGGTGAATTTACCCTACGTGACATGCAGGAACAGTTATGTAACACAGCTTGCCACACTGGAGGACTTTTCAAATCTTAACCAACTTGCAAAACGTTGAGTACCACAGACATTACAACGGATTTGACCTATTTTGTATATTTTATCCCTAAATAAGCACACGCTTCAGACGTTCAGTCAAGTTGCAGGACCACACACTTAGCGTTCCGATCGTTGTACCTCTCACACCAAAGGACCCCCCCCCCCCTTCCCCCTCACCAGCAGAATGCTCTCCCAGGACATCCAGCGGATCGGCAGGACGGCGCGGCCCTGGATCCGGTAGTAGTCCCCGCGGTACAGGTTCCTGCTCATGCCGAAGTCGGCGATCTTGATGGTGGTGCAGCTGTGGCCCACTAAGCAGTTGCGCGTGGCTAGGTCGCGGTGCACGAAGTTGAGGGCGGACAGGTACTTCATGCCGGACGCGATCTGAACGGCCATGCTGGTGAGGTCACTGTAGCTAAGGGGGAGGGGGGGTTGGTGACATGACAGCAATGTGGTGGTAGGAATGTTCACTATTACGGTTACAGCCACTCTGTGCTGACAGTCTGATACAGTACATATAAGCTAAGCTCGACGCAGGACTCTCGGGCTTTCGGGAAGTGATACTTTCGATTTCCACTGGCTGTCAGCATTGTCACTCACAAGTAGGTACCCGTTATTTCCGGTGAGACTCTAGCGCACTGCTTTATTAATTAATTGAAAGTTAAACATTTATTTTGAGCAGTGACCGTAACCGGTTTCCAACAAATTCCTCATTGTAAAGTTTAACGTCCGACTTGGTCGTTGAGTTACATAGTCGGTCGTGGTACATGTCAATCAAAATACCTCTCCTGTCAAGTAGGCGTGTATTGACGCAGTTAGCTAGCGTTGTATGTAAAGGCTGGCTCTGCGAGACTACATGGCTAGTGACTCTGATGTCCTGCCCGCTGAAGCACACTTTATAGACGACATGCCGTAACGGCAAGTAGCCTTACCTGACCGTGACAGCCATGTCACCGGGCCCTGTTCCCTCCTCATCCCGCCCGTCTTCCCCGGCAATGACCGGCTCCAGCCGGAGGTGGCGTAGGTACTGGTTGAGGTCTCCGTTCTCCATGTACTCGGTGATCATGCACAGGGGGTCCGTGTCCACGCAGACCGCCAGCAGACGCACAATGTTGGGGTCCCTCAGGCGAGACATTATGTGGATCTCTTTCAGAAAGTCGTTCCTGCGGTACGGGTTACAGTGGCGATATCACGTTGTGAAATACCATATGTATTCTATAACACAGTGGTTCTCAAAGGGGGGGTCGCGAGGGGGGTCACATACATACAATTTGTTTTTATTATTACACATTGCATATTTTAGCTGTAATTGTTAGTGGTAGTAGAGTTTATACATTACTTTGGTGTATTCTCCTACTAGCCTGTATTTAAATACTATAAGATACAATTATGGCTGTTAAGCTTCTGCCTCTGGGAATAGCGGGGGTCTCAAGTCTAGCACTGTTATTTTGGGGGTCGCAAGCTGAAAAGCTGAAAAAACACCATTGATGGTTTTTTTTTTACACAATTTATTTAAAAAAAGGGACAATGTACGAAATACATTAACTTAAGTGTTTTTGAAATCTTTTGCAGCTACGCCACACATTAGCATTGCTATGATGGTTTGTTTCCCACAAATTAGACATCGCAATATGCCGCCTTGAGATATATCACATTGTATAGTGATACGCATCGTATCACCATATTCCTGCCAAAACACAGCCCTACTTTAAAGGTGGGGTCATACGAAAACAAAAACTAGAATTTTGTCAATATTAACACAAGCACTGATCTGTGTCTCATTACAGATCAAGCCTAATTACTTATTTTACAGCTCAAAAAACACATCTTAGGGGGCAGTTGCACCTTGCATTCTTGTCTGCATCTTCACGCAGTGTCTTCACGGCTACAAGCAGTGGTAGCTCACTGTCGCCCTCTACAGGCAGATCCTCCTGCAAGAAGACCTGCATGCCCTCCGCCTCACACAAATGAACCTGGATTAAACACACACACAAATCACACACACACACACATTGTTGGTTTAGCTGCTATTTCTAACCGACAGTCATAAAATATAAACATCAAGTGCAACATCTGTGGGGAAAATGATGTGGACACACAGATCAAATAGCAGTTATCTGAGAGATCAGGTCGAAATATGCGTCTGTGTGTGTGTGTATGTGTGTGTGTGTGAGAGACCCAAAAAAACATTTGCTTTGGTCTGAGAGGCTGGTGTGCGTAGAGCGACATCTAGTGGCAGAAAATGTGAAACAGTTTATTGAACCATTATAAATGCCACATAGCTAAAGGCCCATTTATGCTTCTGCGTGGAGCTTACGTCTAGCCTACAGCGTAGCTTCAACGTATTATACTTGTGCTGGTCTGTCGGCCTCGCGGACCTGTGTGCGGTGACTGCGCGTGCGATTGATGCGAAGCGGCAAAATGCATAAGTGCCATTTCTTGTTAAATGGCCCTGAATTTGAAAACAAATTGAGTGTAAACGTTTTGAAACAAGCATATAAAAAATTAGTTACACCAACATATATCATAGGAAACAATCTGTGCCGACACAAAATAGTATTATAAAAGACAGATTTTCGCTGCCCAAACAACAACAATGAAATGCCATAAGGAAACACGTTTTTTGGCACCCGATAGAACATGAATAGAGTGTAAAACGTTTTGAAATAAGCATATAAATATATCTATTTCCAGCGAATCTTAGTTAAACGAACGTGTATCACGAGGGAACAAAAATGCCGCTTTTTGTGCTGCCCGTAGAACAAGGAAATCCAAAGAAAATCCCTGTCTTTTCATGTGCAGTTGTAGGCTAGTCTTGTTTAATATGCTCATGCAAGACACATAAAAACGTTTCTTTCCAGCTAATCTAATAATTATACCATGATTGCCAAAGCGAGACACAGACAGGGAGTCTGTGTGCATGCATGAAAGCTATGACGCTGTTATAAACATTATAAACAAAGCACTATTCTGGCATATGAGCTAGCATCCACAAGACCGCTGCATCGAATCAACGAACAGACGGGCATTTTTGGAGAGGTGCCGTCGTACACCGTCGGTGATGCCGTAGCTTTGACACAGAAGCATCAGTGGGCCTTAACACATGATTCGCCATCGCCTAGGCTAATTAAAACAACAACAACAACAACAGCACAGTTAGCACGTAAACAGTTTCAGTTGGGATTCACAGCAAATGAACATCACCGTCGCCATGGCGCCCACCTCTCCAAACTGGCCCTCTCCCAGCTTCTCTTTGAAGGTGAGCCTGTTCCTGGGGAACTCCCGCATGGCGGCGTCCCTCCCTGGCAATAGGCCCGTGGCAACGGCCGCGATGGAGTAGGTGCTGCTTCCTGAGGCGTCCTGGAGGCTGATGATGTCTGCCTCCGCGTAGTGGGGTGCCCCCTCGGCCTGGGGGGCTCTGGAGGGGCCGCTGGGCGCTGCTAAGAGAGACACATACATGCTCAGTCACATACATACAAACACGAAAACACTGACACACACACACACACACACACACACATGAATACACCCCCCCCCACACACACACACACATATACACACACACACACACACATGAAT
>JAODOY010002825.1:0-11915 GCA_025399855.1 Forbesichthys papilliferus | reverse complement strand
TTCTCCGTGAGAGAAAATTAAATTATTACACTTAAACTATAGTTTAGTACATATATTAATAAAATAATAACATAAATAACCGCATTTATGAATACTTATTTATTTATCTGAAGTTTTATATGGCCAAACTATTTCAACATTTCTGCCTTTCACAATAAAACCATACTTTTTTTTTTTTTTTACACAATGCCCGAATCCTTGAACATATATACTCATAAGATGTTGTATTGTAGTCCTATAGTGTAAAGAAGTTGCTAATGCTTAATTTACATAAAGTTATTACATAAAATAGTACATTATGTCAGGAGAAAATGAAAAAAAAAGATAATTTTGCTGTATTTGAGATTAATTAACTAATAAATTGTGTCATCCACATGGAATATTTAACCTGAATTGGAATCTCACATGAGTTATCTACATTTTAATACCAAAATAAGCTTTGTAACTTGTTCAGAACTGCATATCCACATGTAACCCATAGAAACAACTACAGTATACCTACAAGGGGATCAGCTAGTGGCAACTGCAAGGTAGAACATTGCAGAACCACGTTTGGCCAATCATCCTTTACAGTAAAAGGAATACACATGTGGAATGCCTTACCGACCGACTGAAAAACACAAACTAATCTGACCTCTTTTAACCATATGGTAAAACGTTGGCTGAAAAAAAATCAAACGTGATCATTGACTCTGTTCTTGCCTGTACAGTGACATACAGGTGAAACACAGATATTAAGTACACATTGTAAATATAATCCAGGTAAAAATTGGACTGTGTCGCACATCATATTTTACTCTTGTAATTTCTTTTATTTTGTTTTTATTGTTTATGTTTACTGGCTGTTTTTTATAAAGGTCTAACCAGGGACAGGGGTCGCAAAAAAGGCTACAAACCCCACATTCAATGCATCTATTTTCAGATTACTATAACCTTGTTTATATGTAACCTGTTCTAATGTTTATTGTGTTGTCCCTGATAAAAAAGAAAGAAATAATAAATCCTTTCGAATGAAAGGGAATGTTTTTGCATGGAAAAAAAGGGGAAAAATGGCTAGGTTTGGCCTAGTTTACAAGAGGATAAATAACACTGAATGGAGTTGTCTAGTGCTGAATTTTATATCTACATTGTGTAAAATATAACTCTACAAAGAGGTATGCAGTTAACATTTGACTCAATAGTGTGTTAAATGCAACTCTGTACAAAGTTATAGTGATTAACTTTTACTCTGCATTGTGTAAAAAAATAACTTTGTAGTGAGTTAAATTGTGAGAGTAATTTTCTAAGAGTTCATTATAACACCATATGGAGTTTTTTTAACCATATTAGAGTACAATTTAACTCTAAATTGCGTAAAATTAACTCTCAGAATTTAACTCTTCTACAAGAGTGTATTTAACTCTATTTAGACTGGGACCAAATGTTATATGGACCGGAGTCAAATCTTACTCAATTTTAGTTAATTTTACTCTGGTAAATTTACTGTGTACCCTTTTAAAAGACAGCGTACGTTTAACAGGTGTAAAGGAGTCGACCAGGGAAGCAGGGAGGCACAGAGAGAGATAGTTTACCTGCCCTAACACAGAAACATTTTAATCTTCGAGCCACATGTGTAATAGAACTGCCTACTCTATACACACCATCTTCAACTGCAAGTCATCAAAATAAAGAAATAACAACATGACAACTGTCACGGTACAGTAAAGACTGGCTGTGAAATATATATATATATAATATAATTTCTGAGGTGCCTCTACAACGAATTGATAAACCACGTACCTTACTTGTTTCATAGAGATGAACAATAGGCTACTACTGTTTTACTAGATATTGACGCTCAAAGTGTGACTGTCTGTCTAATATAAAACCACATATACTGAGTAGCAGAGGGGTAGCTTTCACCGGTGTAGCTGGTGCAGCCGCACTAGGGCCCGGGATGTTTGGTGGCCCGGTAATCCCAGCCTGGATGTGTGTAATGAACAATGCGTCTCCTAACAATGCGTCTCCAAATAATTAACCACAATCGCGACCAACTACTGTAATATGATACATGATCCCCTCATAATTTTACAAAAATAGTATTTAATAGTAAGTCTTTTTTTTTTTTTTACAAATACATAAATCTAAAGGACATCTGAGTGTAATTATGACAATCAATCAAATTATTTTGCTTAATATTATACTATTCAATAGTTTAAATACTTACCATGTTAAGGTAATGATATGCATTCTGGGACAATGTATGCAAAGAATTGTTATTTGTATAACCTACTAGAACTACTAGCTAACCAATGCCAGCAGCTAATGCTATACGCAGCACCTTTGGCCACACTAGTTCAAATTGAAGAGTTCTCTGATAATTTTCGTGTTTTATCACATTGTCTGTTATAAGCTGTTCTGTGAAGCAGTCAACAAGATAAAATAAAAGAAGACTAAATAGACTTTCGTTTCTGGTGTTTGAAAGGGAACTTACAGATACTCAATTTACTAAATATTTGGATAAGACAGCTAGCAGCTAGATCTTGAGCCTTTTAATAGGGCCCGTAAATTTGCTTTGCACCTGGGCCCGTCATGATTAAGCTACGCTGCTGCTGAGTATCTTACCTACATCTGGACGTCTTCCTTGGACACACATTTTAATTTACACCATGCATATATGTGTAGGTAGACTACCATGACAAGTAGCTACAGTCCTAGAGATCAAAAGAATGGCGAGTGAACGTCGACGTCTTTGCAGCGCATGCATGCATGCACTGCAACTGTGTAAACACAGGCCTACGTGATCAGTAACATAATCAGCTATGCTTACACAGACCGGCTGATTATCAATCATTGCCGGTCATTGCCGATCACCAGCCGATAAATCGGTGCATCGCTAACACACATACACACACGCACACACACACGCACACGCCCACACGCAAACGCCCACACACACACGCACACACCCACACACACCCACACACACACACCTCTAGTGATGGATCAATAGCTGTTTCCTGGGGGAAGGAAGGACTCAACAGCCTCAAGTGTATGTGTGTAAGAATAGGAGGGAAGTAAGACAAGCCATTTGCAGCTTCCTCTTTCATCTAAACTAGCAAATATGAAAACTTTAAAACAGAGGTAAAGAAAAATGTAACCAAAGCTTTTCAAGAAGACATTGTCTTGTTCTGTCTTGGCATGTTGGCTGACACAATCTGGAGGTGTTAAAATTCATTAAGATACGGAAACATCCTAGTCTAAACATGCCAGTATTAAAGGTACATTCTGGTGTATTTGTGTGTGCAACAGTGCTGTTTACAGAGTTAGACATCCAGATCTCTAAATGTTTGAGCAAAAACCAACATTTAGGGGTCAAACACAACCCGGGCTGCGGTGAAGATGACAAGGAGACATACACGCCTCCCCCTTTCCTTAGTTTCATACGGATCTAAATCCCCCCACATGCTAATTGAATATATAGTTGTTTGACCTCATCGTTTGTCTATTGTGACGACCATTACGAGGCTACCCGCAGCAAGTCATTTCTGTAGTCAGTGAGAGATATTTCAAAGGGAAAAATAGCACATTTCTCAAATAACAGTTCTGACATATCAGACAAGTAGCCAGAAATAAGTTCAACATGCTTTTGAGAGTTACAGTAGCCTATTTACTATATTATTCCACCGGTCTCAATGTTAAGCACCATCGATCTTGATAATCCATGTGAATGACAAACATGTAGGAAACAGGAACAACAATGTCCTTATACATCAGGGTAAGTCAATACATTGTTTTTATTTTATTTTATTTTATTTTATTGTAAGATAAAATCCAGGAATCATCACCTTATCAACACCTTATTGTGGTTGAGAGGTTTGTGTGTCCCTATGACCCTGAGAGCTGTGTTGTCTGGAGTCTTGTGCTCCTGATAGGGTCTCGCAAAGCAAAGTGGTCTCAGGTGAGGGGCCAGACTAAGAATGGTTCAGAAGACCCTTCATGAAAGAACATAAGATAGGAGAAGTTACCCTGCCCAGAGGAAGCCCAGGGTCCCTGCCTGGAGCCAGGCCCAGAGGGAAGGCTCGCTGGCGAGCGCCTGGTGGCTGGGTTTGCCATGGAGCCCAGCCGGGCACAGCCCGAAGAAGCAACGTGGCACTTTCCTCTCCATCCTATGGGCCCACCACTCGTGGGTGGAACCATAGGGGTCTGGTGCGCTATCATATGGGTGGCAGTGAAGATCAGGGTCCTCAACGGACCATACCCGGGCGCAAGAGACTAGCTCTGGGGACGTGGAATGTCACCTCGCTGTTGGGGAGGGAGCCATAACTTGTGGGGCTTACCTCTATACATAGTCTTGGTTCTGGAACCATTCTCCTGGATAGGTGATGGACAATATTCTACTCTGGAGTTTTCCAGGGTGTGAGGCGTCGGGCTGGGGATACTAACAAGCCCCCGTTTGAGCGCTGTTCCGTTGGAGTTTACCCCGGTGGACGAGAGGGTTGCCTCACTACGCCTACAGGTTGTGGGGGGGAAAACTCTGATGGAGGTGTGATTGGGAGGAACTGATCTGGTCTAAACCTGAGCGGGCGTTTGCTGTTAGACTTCTGTGCTAGTCATGGACTGTCTATAACAAACACCATATTCAAACATAAGGATGCTCATAAGTGTACGTGGTATCAGAGCACACTAGGCCGAAAGTCGTTGATCGATTTTGTGATCGTATCATCTGATCTTAGGCCACATGTTGTGAAAACTCGGGTGAAGAGAGGGGCAGAGCTGGCTATCGACCACCATCTTGTGGTGAGTTGGGTCAAGGGGTGGGGGTAGACTCTGGACAGTCCTGGTAAGCCCAAACGGTTAGTGCGGGAGAACTTGGAACGTCTGGAGGAGGCCCCTGTCCATGATATCTTTAATGCACACCTCCGGCAGAGCTTCTCTGGCATTCCTGTGGAGGTTGGGGACATTGAACCTGAGTTGGAAATGTTCAAAGCTTCCATTGCTGAAGCTGTGGCAGAGAGCTGTGGTTCCCCAAACCTCCCTTTCCCGAGCCACATTAGAAAGCTCTGACGGATCCTGAGGCATTCCCAGGCCAGTGTGATACTTCTGATACTTCTACACATCCCTGGCTCTGTAAATAGTAACATAAACAAGGTAGCGAACACCACTCGTATTAACAAAGCCGTAGCACTACGTTTTGCTTCACAATGGATTTTGACGTGTGAGGCGGCGCCGTGGAAGACCGTTGAGCGATACTGTGTTGATTTGAGTTAGCAAGGATTACCAACCCTGCCTTTAATTATCAGGCACAAACATCTGAAATGTACTGTGGTAGTGAGATTCATTTAGTGAGCTGGTGTCTCCAAGAGGAGAGAAATTCTCCTGAGTGAAAATGCTAAAACAACACTGACAGTCTGTGTGTCGGATGTGGGATTTTTATCAGTGCTCGTGGCACAGAGAAGAGGCTTTGACTGACAGCTATAATCTCCACCAGCAAAGTGAGAATTAATCGTCAGGTCCCTCCCGTCTCTGCTGAAAGATAGAGGCATTCAGTGAGACAGTGAGAGACAGGCAAATAGACAAATACTTATCCTGTATCATTGGGAATTTTGTTTGGTTTCACTGGATGGATTGGTTCAGACATTTGTCATATTAGACACAGGAGGTTTCAATTTATGTCCCAAGGTAGCTTCGTAGACAGCAATATACAGTATCTCATTGTTATTTACACTGAATTCTATACATTATGTTTGTCCAAATGACATACAATACATATTGCTAAACTATATCTGAATGTCACCCAGTGCTAGATATTACAAGGCATACTGTCAGAGGTAGAAAGTAACAAATTACAATTACTTGCGTTGACATAATTTAGTAGATTTTTTGTGTACTTCTACTTTTTAAATTAGTTTGTAAAATCTGTAATTTAGTATTTAATTTAATTTAAAGTAATTTTGTTGTAAGTATTGTACTTTGCTATATTTTAAATCTCATCCGTTACTGAGTAAAACAAAACAATTACTAAAGTTGTCCTGTTCCAAAGCGTGAGAGTGTGTAAGTTTTGTTTATATCTTTACCATAACTAACCAACGCGCATGCACATATAATTACGGTCTCAAAGCTGAGTTGAAAACCTAGAAAACTTTTATTTTGTACTGCGCATTTATGTGCAGTTATGCGGTATAAACCAGTTTTTAGCTTTCAGTATCAGTAAAGCTATAGCCTACGCAGTCACACAGTACGATCTATATGTGAATGAATTATATCATCATCACATGAAAGCATGTTTTTAAACATGGGCAATTATGTAAGAGACAATATATTTAAGAGTATTTTGAGCCTTGAACATAAATGCTCTCTTTCCCATTTATTTTCTGACTGCAGGAATAAAGAAATACTATGTAGAATGTCTTAAATTCTATGTTGAGGAATATGGTATTAAAAACTCTTCCAGGTAATGGGGATAGTTGAAGTGGATACATTTTAAGATACATTTCAACCAATACATGTGTCTCCTTATATTAGGAGAAGGCCATTGAAGTAAATTGAAAAAGGAGGTAAAAAAGGAACACAAAATCTACACAAAGTGTGATCTGCTCTATTTAGTGGTATGAGATTAGTTTTTGATGCATATTGATAAACAATATCATCATAGTCAAATAAAGGTAAAATCAATTGTGAAGAAAGTTTATTTTGCACATAAAATGAAAAAGAGTTTTTTGATTGAACACTGGTTTCAAAATATATTTTCTTACATGTATAGTCAATATGATGTTTAAATGTCAATTCAGAATCTAGCCATAATCCCAGATATTTAATTTGATCCACTCTCTGAAGGGAAATACCGTCACTATACTTTATAATAAGATTAATAGATTTTGTTTTAAAACTATGTCTTGTACCAAATACCATGACATAATATTTTGTTATATTAAAAAATTATGTATTACATCTCAGACAAATTGACGGGCAGTTTGAATTTGTAACAAATGGAGTGGTAGAAGTATACATTACCGTATCATCTGCATATAGCTGAACAGAACAAATAAAAGGAAGATCATAAATGAAAGTAAATAACAGAAATAAATAACTTCACATTTACATCCTTGAAGGACAACACCTTGTTTTCTAATATGCAAATATGAGCTAAACCTTAATAATGCATTTTGTGATAAACAAATTGCATGTAATTTGTCAAGCAATAAGCAGTGATCAACCAAATCAAAAGCCTTCTTAAGATCAATAAAAATTGCCCCAGTTAGATTATCCCTATATGATGCAGTGCATATATCATTAGTCCATTTTAAAAGAGCAATAGTTGTTGAGTGATTTGGTCTAAATACAGATTGAAATGGTGACACTATACTATTAATTTTTAGATAATGTGATAACTGATTAAAAATGTGTTTATCAAAAACGTTTGCAGTAAAACAGATGATTGTTATTGGTGTAAAGTTATTTGGATCAATGTAATCACCACTTTTATAAAGTGGGGTAATGCGTGAGTGTTTCCAAATAGCTAGTCTGTCAAAAATCTAACTACATGCATGGCCAAGTCAAGCCAGACGTAGGCCTACTATAGAGATTAACATACAATAAATTAAACACAAAAATCCAAAAGGTTGCATAATGGTGACACATTGGGCACTATTTTAACGATCAAGCGCACGGTCTAAAGCGCAAGGTGCAAATTCGATTTCGACGGGATCAAAATTCACGTTAGCTATTTTAACGGTCAGTGCGCCAGTCACATGGTTCAAAAGGGTCTGTTTTACTCTTTTCATTATTCATGGGTGTGTTTTGGGCGTAATCACTCCGAGTTTCATCTCCAATTCCCTTTAAAAATCCAAGAATATGTTTGTACTCTTTCCACCTCTGCGTATTATATGATGAAAAACAGTGTTGCAAGCAATGCCCTTCATGTGAGGACATAACATTTGTTTCCAGTTATTCTAAGACTACCTTTACCACGTCACAAAATTATAAAGATTTGGTGCCGCCAATGCAGTCAATTTCTTAGGATGGCATTTCAACGATTGTAAGCGTGAAGCAATCTAAACGTAAAAGTACATTAAGGTCATCCAAAAATGATCTAAAAACGGATTATAGTTTTAGTCTAGTAACTAGTAACTATAACAAATTACATTTAAAAAGTAACCTAGCCAACCCTGATTACAGTATTACTTCAAAGGGTGCATTACCTTCAAGAAAAGTATTTAAAGAATTTGATTGACATATAGTATGAATAAAGTCCAACTTCATTAGAAGAAGAAATAAATATTTAAGATACTGTACTTCATATCAGGAATGAATGTAATATTGCAATGAAATTCAGCTATTAAAAATATAAGCCTATTTACATGTGTAAAACAACATTTCACCTAACTGCCCCCCCCCACCCTCTCTCTTGCTCACATAGACTGACAGCCTGTATAGCCATTACCAGAAGCCGTAGGGAGTGTGTCTATGTTGTGTGTTGGGAGAGAGCACTGGGTTATAAACACATAGAAGGTTTCAATTAGAGAACTGGTATCACAGTACCAGATGTGTGTGTGTGTGTCTGTGTGTGTGCTGTGTTCACTTATTTACTAGGCCTGTGTGTAATAAAGGAAACTCCCCTGTGTAAGGCAAACTTTCAATAACCAGCTGTTTCCCATCAATATAGCCATACTCTTATATTCTAGTTATCACTAAAGTATACCACTTGCCACGGCTATGTTTGTGTTAACTACACTTTAGCCTCTCACTCGTCCGCTCACCAGCAATAAGCCTCTGGGTCGCGTATGTGCCTCTTGCTGAATGTCTGGGTAGTACATATTCATTGACTGTTAACATGGACTCCCGTAAAGAGGTAAAAGAGTTTCTATTATCTGACCACAATGTGCACAGGTGCAGTATGTGACAATCAAATTGGGCAGCTGAGTGATTTGCTTGGTTTCAACTCTGGAGGGCTGCATGTTGATGTTGATGGTTGATGTCTTCATCTTGGAAACTCAACAGTGATATTCACCTCATTTGGTGGTGTTCGCTACACATACTGCAAGTATAGTACACAAAGCTTTAGTATTCACACTTGACACACACGTGCTTCTGTGTGCATAGAAGCAGGAAAGACATGTGCTCCTGTCCTGTGTGTGTGTGTGGTCACACTGCAGGCTATGAGCTTATATACAATGACATCATTTGGAGAGGAAGAGTCGACTTGAACGAGAAAGAAAAGATGAAGGGGGTAAGGTACATCAAAGGAAGCATTAAACACAATTATACTCTTCTCCTTCTATTCATTTCCCTCCCTCCTGCTAAATGTTCCTTCATCTTTCTTTCCTTCTTCACTTTCCTGACAGCCGTGCTCCCCCTGTCTCTCTCTCTCTCTCTTTGTGTGTGTCGATAGCTTTTAATTACCTTCCTCTCCTCTTTCTCGCTCTCTCCTCGCTTGCCCAGCGTTTACAAGAATCACTACAGCTGTGAACCTTTCACCTGGGACTATGTGCGCGCGTGTACGTGCATGCTGGCATACCCGAGCGAGCACGTCTGTGCCAGTGAGTAATCGATATAAGGTAACAGAACTGTTGTGTTAACCAGCTGGCAGTGTGCCACACACACGCACACGCACACGTGCACACACACGCACACAGCCCATATTAAGTTTCATTATAGGAGAAGTCAGTACAAGTGTAAGCGGATTACAAATACCTTGAGTGGGCTACATGGATGAGAAAATATCAGAGAGAGAATGAGAGAGAGAGAGGAAGAGAGAGAGAGAGAGAGAGAGAGAGAGAGAGAGAGAGAGAGAGATGGCTACAGGTTAGGCGTGGGTGGGTCAACAGAAGGTGAAGAGGAGGTTTGTGAATGTCACCTCAAATGTCACACACACACACACACAGTCAGTGTTGTGCAAAATCGCTAAAAAGAACGTGCTCATGTTCTTTCCTGGTGAACGAGAACGTATCCGTTTGCAAGTAAAGAACATTAATTTGAGCATCCTTGAATCCACACACTACCTTACCAACAGGCCCATGCATCTAAATACACAAACATACACACACAGCTACAGCAGTCACATAAAGTACTAGATATTACACACACGCACACACATATGCAAATCCTGAGGAACACACATTCGCACACACGCACACACACACACATGCCCGCGCATCCACAGCCACTAATCTAGGTTAATGACTGTTAGCCCTACTATCATCTCCCGAGCAAGGTTTGTCAAATCCTTAGTCACCTGGGAGCTGGACTACATTTACATTAGTGCATAAATACATCTCAGAGCTCATCTTGAAGGTTGCAGTCTATTGTATTTAGGTGACACCTATCGTAAGTGGTAAGATCAAACACACTGATTACTCTCATTAAAAATATACATTATAGTAAGGATTTGCGCGATTAGTCGTTAAGTGTATAAACGCTGGTACCATCGCTAGTTGGCACCATAAATACTAGTAGTATAGTATAGTCGGTTAAACGACGGCAAACTTTGATGTTGCCACTTGCTTCGCTCGCAGAAGATGACTGTGTTGAAATTTGCAGCATCATGGATTATCCAAATGAAACAGATATCAAACGAGTCTTGATTCACAACCTCTGTTTTTGATTTAACCTTACAGTACAACTGCATTTAATAACGTTAAAAATGTAAAGTCAAAATTTCGTCGGGTTCCTGACAGTTTGTTCACCTTTGTTTAAGTTAGACTAAATAGCACTGTGGTAGGCTAAACTAGCTATGATATGTAAGTACACTATGCGTTATAATGCTTTTCAGCACAGCCAATGCAGCATACCCATACAGTATAGTCATAAAGAATAAATATAAAGTGAGTGTTTCATAGCGCTCTTCTGGCGCTGCCTGTGAATAACGGAGCTGTGCTGGCACTCCAATGTTGTACCGTATCTTCCAAACATGAAGCGGTTGGATTATAATTTTTTTTTAAATGAGGATAAAGGCAAAGATAAAATGTGATATCCACCCACTGAGACAAAACACCTCGACAAGTGCAGGTAGGGAGAGACCTGCAATCTGTACACATGCTGACAATGTTTAGCCTGATTTAAATTTAACATTTGGACGGTTTTCTGAGTGTTTTGGTATTTTTTAGACTAATCAACTAGTCTAAATTGTCATTTTCATTTAACCGACAGGGAAATTAGTTGCTAGGAACATTTCTATAGTCTCTAGCCATAATCAAACTAGCAAACTAGGCTAGTTTTTACAAAAAATTTAGGCTAGTTTTTAGGAAAAAAGTAGGCTAGTTTTTAGGAAAAAAGGAGGTTAGATTTTAAGAGAAAACTATCAAACTAATGCGTAAATTTAGATTAATAAAATATTTTTAAAGTCTCAAGATGAAAAATGTATGGAGATGAATCGATCCTTAGTAACTTTTGCTCAGACATACGCAAAATAAAAAACTGGGCTGGCGATGCAAAATATGCCTATGTTGTCGTGTTGAAAGTGGGCAGTGCAGGAGGTGAGACACACACGGAACTCTGTTTCCTGTTTGAAGTCTGTGTCCGAAAATGTTGGTCAAACAACATAAAGGGTTTTGAGTTTGCAGTTATCATTAGGAACATTTTACAAAATCGGCTGGTTAGACGTATTTCTATGGTAAGACACCGGAATTACTAAAGTCTCCATTTCTTCCTGCCTCGATAAGAAAATAAACTACACCAATTGCAGCCGTGTGGAGTCAACCACATGGACGTCCTTGATGTTGGTTGAGGCTGCGAATTCAGCGGTCAAAGTTCCCGTGTTGAACTCTGGACGAAGAGATGTATATGTACTGTATATATATATATACTGTATATATATACTGTATATATATACAGTATCTCACAAAAATGAGTACACCCCTGACATATTTGCAAATATGTGAGCATATCTTTTCATGTGACAACAATGAAGAAATTACATTTTTCTGCAATGTAAAGTA
>JAODOY010002824.1:10000-34080 GCA_025399855.1 Forbesichthys papilliferus | reverse complement strand
CTTATGTGACGTAGTGCTGATGAAGAGGCTGAGACTAGAGACAGTCTCTTATGTGACGTAATGCTGATGAAGAGGCTGAGAGAGTCTCTTATGTGACGTAGTGCTGATGAAGGGAATGGACAGAGACTAGAGACCGTTTCTGAACCCTATACCTGCTCTTTGCAGTACTTCATTAAAGGTATAGTCAGCTATTGCAAGCTAAATGTAAGCTAGTACACTTTTTGTCAAATTCAACAAATATCTCCCCACATTTTGTTATCTTAACGTTCTCTGTGCATGTTGAAATAATTATCCGATACTTCTACACAGCCCT
Organism: Forbesichthys papilliferus; assembly: GCA_025399855.1. Lineage (NCBI taxonomy): Eukaryota > Metazoa > Chordata > Actinopteri > Percopsiformes > Amblyopsidae > Forbesichthys > Forbesichthys papilliferus. The sequence continues at coordinate 33,767 of JAODOY010002824.1, read as the reverse complement.
TGCTTCGTAAATAGTAACATAAACAAAGTAGAGAACACCGCTCACACTTTACTTAACAATGCATTTCTATTTGTGAGGTGGCGCCATGGGACCGCGGATTTGATTTGAGCTCGAAATTAGCAAAAATGACCATCCCTGCCTTTTAATGAAATGTACTAAATTAATTTATTATTCTCACTATATGTCACTTTGGGAAGTACTAAAAGCCTTACTTTTCAATGCGTGGGATTTCTGAGGTGCCCCTACAACGGATTGAGAAACCACGTAACTTACTCGTTTCAGTGAGATGAACAATAGCCTACTATGTAAATAGATTTTGCTCTGTTTTACTAGCTATTGGCGCTCAATGTGTGAATGTCTGTAATATAAAACCACATTTACTGAGTAGCTTCCCTATGTCTTGACGTCTTCCTTGGACACACATTTTAATTTCCACACCATGCAGACATGTGAAGGTAGGCTACCATGACAACTAGCCACAGTCTCGATATTAAAAGAAGGGTGAGTGCACGTGGACGTCTTTGCAGCGTATGCATGGGGCGCTGCAACGGTGCAGACACAGGCCTATGCCTATGCCCCTATACCCGGCAATACTTACACAGACCGACCCGATTGCCGATCATTGCCGGTCATGGTGAAAATTGTCCAATTCTGATAACTAGCCAATTGATAGGTGCATCTCAACCTAATCCCCCCCCCTTCCCCCCAATAAAACCCCTGACACTATCCACTTCCATTGCTAGGATAGAGTGTCCAGTTTAACCCTTCTGACCTGATGCTCTGGTCCAGTTGACCTCTGACCCTTCCCTCTGGCTTAGGAGCACTGGGGTGTGTGTGTGTGTGTCTGACAGCCTGTTCCTTCTGGGTGGTTTATAGTGTGTGTTTTTGTGTATATGTATGGATTCACACAAAATTGTCAATTGTTTGACAGTTTTTCTACTTCACACGTGTATTTTGTGTGCAACACACGCACGCGCACCTACGCATGCTCAGCACTACATGTCAGCCCAGTGTGTGTGTGTGTGTGTGTGTCTGTGTGCGCGTTAGCTATACGAGCCCTGGTGTTAGCGTGATGCCTGTGGTTATGTAGCTAGTTGTCTGTGCTGCTGTAACCCTTTAATGCTGTGCCAAGTGCCGTGCCCCTAATTCCCCACATACACACATTCACACTAACAGAAGCTTTCATGCATGCACGTACACATCGAGACATTTAACTCTCGTCTAAAAACGTGTGTCTTTATTCAGTAGCCTTTGTCTCAGTGTACACTGTGCTAAATTGTCCTGTTTGTTCCATGTTTTTATTTATTGCTGTGTACTACTCTATTTGTAAGGAGCTCTATGGGAGAATACTGAAACAGCAAATATGGCAGTTGGAGGAAAAGAGACAATTGTCTGCTTTATAACTGCAAGCATTAACCTATTTAATCAATCGTGTGGTTGCACTGACACAAGCTGTCTTCCTAAATAACTGCCCGGGGCGTTTCAAAGATACACTATATTGCCAAAAGTATTGGGACACCCCTCCGAATCATTGAATTCAGGTGTTCCAATCACTTCCATGGCCACAGGTGTATAAAATAAAACACCTAGGCATGCAGACTGGTTCTACAAACATTGGTGAAAGAATGGGTTGCCCTCAGCAGCTCACTGAATTCAAGCGTGGTACTGGCCACCTGTGCAATAAGTCTATTTGTGAAATGTCATTACTACTAAATATTCCACAGTCAATTGTTGGTATATGGTGGTATTACAACAGTTTGTGGATGGCCCCTTCCTTTTCCAACATGACCATAAAAACATGGTCCAGCTAGTTTGGTGTGGAGGAACTTAACTGGCCTGCACAGAGTGCACCTTTGCGATGAATTAGAGCGGAGACTGTGAGCCAGGCCTTCTCGTCAACATCTGTGCCTGACCTCACAAATCTGCTCCTGGTCAAAATATGAATGGTCAAAAATTGGTCAAAAATTCCCATGAACATACTCCTAAACCTTGTGGACAGCCTTCCCAGAAGAGTTGAAGCTGTTATACTACAGCTGCAAAGTGTGGGCCAACTCCATATGAAACCCTACTGATTAAGAATGGGATGTCAATAAACTTCACGTGCATGTAAAGGCAGGCGTACCACAACTTTTGGCAATATAGTGTACATACAGTATACTATATATATTGTAAATGTATATACAGTACATATATACATATACATATATAGTCTCATGAAACAATTATTATTTTATAACATATAATGAAATATATTAAATCAAACATTTTTGTTGTTTAAATCAAAGAAATTAAATGTTTGTGTTCCTGGCAAATGTTGGCATTATGTAAACATAATTCACAAACTGCTTGTGCCCCTTAACATGGACACTTACTCCCATAAGTGGGTGCTACATGCTAATTATAAAGGCACATCACTGTAATTATCAACACTAATAGCATGCTGTCTATGCCTCCTCATGGTACATTGTACTTTGTCTCGCTAACTCTATACTGCAGCTTTGCACCTGTAGACCATTTTGATGCAGTATATGCCTAAATCAGATGGGTTTAAATTATAGGCATATGGAGTGGTTGACTGCATCACTTGGCACGTTTGTAGTATCTAGTATCTTAGTACCAATAGTTTTATATTGTGGTACCTTCACTACACAGTACAGCCACCAACACTGGGCCTTATCATTAATATCATACTGTAGTAATCTAATCTTACGTAGGCCAACGTATACTGTCTACTAATTTTATTTGTATGTTGGGGACAATTTTTTCGTGTTCTTTATATTTAATGTTGCTGCAATGCCTTAATTTCTCTCTGAGCGAGATATCTTATATCTTGTTTTATATTGACTGAAATGTATTTACTGTTTTTGTATTCCGTTATTTTCGTAACATAGTTAGTTAGTATTGCTACAGGTTAAGCTCTTGTGAGACACAACATATTTTCCTAAACCGTTTTCTCAGCTGAACTAATAATAGGTATACATTGTGACATAAGGCTCTCCAACAGTCCAGACCACTGAAGCTATTTCAAATTGCACAAAACCACTACTTGAATGGACATAAAAACAATGTACTGTAGAACTTGTGGTGCTTAGTAGTAATGTTAAGGCAATACACAAATAATGGTTGATGCTCTTGGCTACAGCAGCACATGGGTTTCTAACTCCTACAGCACATAGTCAACATTAATTAGCTATAAAATCTGTGGCAATAAAATAGCCAACATTTGTGCCTTTTATGCCTATAGAACTGCTGTGAGGAATAAACTGGACACTGTCGTGAATGTCCTGTGGTTGTCATCTAACTAAAGAGTAATGCTTTGTGTTCAGTTGGCTGCCTTACAGTCTGTAGGCCAATTAGATTGTATACACTACTGTACTGTTGATGACGTTATTGTGCAGTTCCAGTGTTCATTCCAGTAAGGTTTAATATGTTAATAATAAGTTATTCTGTACTAGGCTAGGGTAGTAAATCTAAGCAATATTAGAATGTGATATGTGATTACATTCAACAGCATATGTGTGTAATATAGACATTAATTATGTGCAGTAAAACAGTTTTATGCAGCATATGCTATTTTCAGAGGGAAGTAGCGGGAAGCAAGTTTTCCTAGAAGCCGCTTGATTCCCAGCCAAAAGGTACTGGGTTCAAACCCTAACATGTGCTTTAGAAATAAAATGACTTGACTTGACTTGACTTGACATGGCCAACCTGCTTGTTATTTTTGGTTCACGGTGTCTGCTAAATGACTAAACTACCTACAGTAATGTAATAGTCATAACATGCTAAGCCTCAAATAAAACAATAAGTAAAAAATACAAACAGAGAAACTACTGTGACGAGAGGAATTCAACAATATCCTCCATATTATAATCTGATTCACCATAATGCCGACTTCCAGACGTCAAGCTTTGTAGAGAGTGTTTTGTGTGAGACCACAAAGCGGAAATCCTTAGCAGCTCAATGCAAAATCGATCCTTGAGTTGACTGCCCTTGGTAAATCAAATCACAGAGGCCTTTAATATTATAAGCAGGCAGCCGGAGGTGGTCTTTAAGACCCTTGTTGTCTGTTCCACAGGCGCTATATCTGTGTTTTGGAAGCTTAATTCAATAAGCGGCTTGACTAAAGAGAGATTTGATTTCACTGGGAGGGCGAGGAGGAGAGATGAGAGACAGCTCACAGCTGAAGGTGAACTGTCAAGAAAACCAGGCTCGAAAGGAGAGAGAGCGATAGACAGAGCCAGAGAGAGAGAGAGAGGGAGAGAGAGAGGGAGAGAGGGAGAGAGAGAGAGAGAGAGAGGTGATAGGGGACAAAGACACTGTGCAAACAAACAAACACCAACACACACTGACTTAGTGTTTTACACCCTGACAGGAAGCCGAGCAAAAGAATGTTGAATTGTTTATCTACAAAAACAACAGACATCCTGAATCAATACGTGCCTGCCAGGTGTGTTTTAAAGAAATTACCATCAGATAAGCGACATTTAGACAGGGTCGAAACAGCCAATGTTGTGCAAGTTCACACGTTTGCTCAATTCACACACTTACACTGGCTATTTTGCCAAATTATTGACTATGTTGACTAGATATGGGTTTGTTTGAGATGTTCAAGGTATCACGCGTAGCGTAGTCCAGGACGTATGTTGCGAGAACAGTGTGGCCACTAGTTGCCAGTGACGACAATAACTGCCAGCTGTTGCGTGAATACATGAGCCAAGGAAAACCACTGTCAACAAGGGCGTTAACCCCAGAGCATCAGCATTTGCTCTGGCCCTAGAGCTAGACAGGGAGATCTCCCATTGATTCCAAATATCAAATCTCTTCACATTCTTTAGTTGGAAAATGGTATGTTCAAGATCACCGGTGTTCAACAGTGCAAACAGCCCCAAATAGAAATACAGTGTATGAAACAGACATAATGTAGGGATGGAAATACAAATCAACTGTGTCTGTGAAACACTAAGACATAAACCAGACCGAGGCACACTATTACAGCGTGTGTGGGTGGTGGCTGATGCAGGGCAGATTATATTAAGCAGAGCAGGCAGTGTGCTGTACAGCCAGGAATCTCACCTGGTTCCTGGCCGGAGGAAAGAGCAGGTGCTACCTCTGGTCCAGCCACAATACGGGTCCCTGGAGGCTATGCAGTTCCTACACAGGAAGACAAACATAGCATTCAGTTTAACACATGCCTCTCAGTGTGCTGCAGAGAACGATAACTGAATAACACCCACGCACACACACACGCACGCACGCACACACGCACACAAACACGCGCACACACACACAAGATGCAAACAAACACTTGCAGGATCACAAAAATCTATTAAATGTGTTGAAAACATGACTATTTTATCATGTACAATGAACAAAATAAATGAAATACTGTATATTACCTATGGCTATATGTTTTCCATAAATAACTGCATATGGTCAAATATATTCAGCATAAATACACAGTATATTGCCAATGTTGTATATTCTAATGGCAGTTGCTATTTAATTAATGCACAAACGATACGATTACATCTGCATTATTATCTTAACCAGCAAATAATATCCTCATCATAATGTATTATAAGCAGGTCAAGGCCTAAAGGAGAGTTAGCAGAGATTGAGCATCTTGCTCAGACAGTTTACTGCAGTGGATGGTTTGACATGGGAACCCAATGCACCCAAAGCCAGGTGTTCTCGTTACATAGGCTACGCTCCCATGTATGTACGCAGCAGCTAGCTTACTTCATGCATAGTGAGTAGAGCTGGCACCGTGCCACCGGTACTCTGACCACGCAGGACGGGAAGGCCAGCAGCAGGGTGTGACTGGCCTTGTCTAGGGTCATGGAGAGCAGCTGTCTGGCCTGGGGAGAGTCCTCGCCGCACCTAGCCAACACACACACACATACTGATGAAGCCACATTCAAACCACAATACACGCATATACATATGTGCACACACACATACGCACGCACGCACGCACACACACACACACACACACACACAGGTGTACACAACCTACCTCCAGAAATGCTGCAAGCATAGCTACCAACGACATTACTCTGTAAACTACTCTCACTGACTAATTCTTTGGATTGCATGTGTCTTCCCCAAACATGTATCGTCAATAATAATGACGCATACAGCTTTTGTTCTAAACTGTTTCTAGTGTTTATCTAATAAGGTCACGGCCAGCGTCAGTGTAACCACAAAGACAGAGAGGCATCGGCTACCCCATTACAGTAATGCACATCTACATACCACACACACGGTTCAGTAAGCTGGTGTGCATCAGTGAAATGACGATTAGTGTACAATAAATAAGAGGCGCTGTGTTTGAAACGCTGTAGCTTTGACTATTTCTGTTCCTGCTTTTGGTGTAGCACTGTAGCCTGGAGTAACCAGAACCAATATGGTCTGGACATGCTCCACAGTAACAGTTGCCACCCCCTACTGGGTGTAGCTCTAATTCAGAAACTATGTTAACCAATCAGCGGTGCCACGACTGTTTGGATCGCTTTTGAACCTTTTCGGAACGCGCAAAGTTATCTCCCTAACCCGCCCTGATTGGTCCGCAGCAGGGTGGCTCTGAAAACACCAACATGGTTTCCAGACTAATAATCTCAGCTAAAACATTTAGAATTGTAAAGTCTGCTAGGAATGGACGTTAAGCAGGTTTAAAAACAACCAAAACCCTCAGACCTCACTCACACATCCCCCATACTTACCGCGTGTGTTACTGTGTACGTTCACAGCGCAGGAGGGCCGAGGCAGGCTGCTGAGCTTAACCAGATCTAATTGGCGCTTACAGCACACAACAGCAGACACACCTGCTTCTGAGTGCTGGACTCATGCCTTTTGTGTGCACATAATGCAACAGTAGTGTGTGGATGGCTTATGGTAATGGTGCTGCAGTGGGACCACATTCATTAAGGGCAATCTATCGCTCTGCCGCGTCAAGCTATGACTCATTCCTCATCGCCGACAACACCGTGGGCAACACGCAGCGAGCGTGAGAGGGACAGGGATAGAGAGAGGAGAAAGGCACCCCAACACACAAACAAGAAGCATGGGAAAAGAAATCAACAAAGGATGTGAGAAGGAAAATAAATAAATTAGAGAGAGGGGAAGAGGGAGAGAGAGAGAGGGAGAGAGAGAGGAAGAGAGAGAGAGAGGGAGAGAGAGGGAGAGAGAGAGAGAGGGAGGAAGAGGAAGAGAGAGAGAGAAGGAGAGAGAGAGAGAGAAAGAGAGAAAGAGAGAGAGAGAGAGAGGGTGAATAGAGAAGTTATCTCAGGCAGACAGATGGACAAAACAGGGGACAGCACCCGGTCCTATTAGTGCTGACGCTCTCCCAGGTTATTTCCTGGTTCATTATGGTGCCAGCCAATCACAAGGCAATTTAACTGCCGTGATCTCTGCCCGTGCTATCATCTGTTATAAGACCCCTGTATTAGTGGACTTCATTACAGGAGAGACTGGGTCTGTGTGTGTGTGTGTGTGCATTCATTCCTACACATGTGCTTGCAAGGGTTTCATGCTAATATGTGCACATTCCTTGTGTGAGTGGGTCTGCAGCCAGGACCACAAGGGGGGAAATATAGATCATTTTTCAATGTACTCTTTCTGCTGATTAGCTATGTGCCTGTTGAGTGAGAGGGACACTGCCCTCTCGCTGGGCTCAACCTGTATACATCGAATTATCTTAACTACTGGCTCAAAATCAAATCACAAAATACATTTATTCTTGACTTTTTCCTTCTTTTTTTTGTTGTTTATTGTTTTTAGAATCAGAAATAAAATGTTCTTGGTTTAAAAATAGTTTAAGAAATGTGTTTTTGTCTTTTGTAAGAAATGTATCTTGCAAATTGTTGGCAGTTTATTGAGCAATTGATAAGGGAGCCCAATTATTTCCCGCTTATAACCTGCCTCTAATTGGTCTCTGTGAAAGATATAACTTAGGTTCACCCCCACTGTGAAATAAATATTATTAACCCCAGCTCTGCAACAATCCACCACACTGAATATAAATGGAGACGAAAGAAAAATAGTTCAGCTTGGTAATATGTGAGCAATCCATACACTGTGAGATGTTTTGGTTTTTACCATGCCTTTTAAATTGACTTTCTGATCCAAAAACAGAATAGAGGTTTATCTTTAAACTAGATGAGAGATGATAACGTCCTGATAGCCTTTAATTTGTTTTTAAGATTAAGGATAATGGGGTTTTATCATCTTTTAATTATTTTTCTTCTCCTTCCCCTCAAGCGTATAGCCTCAACCTTATTGTGAGATGTTTAGAGATTTCCTGATATTGAATATTATCCCATAATCACGCTCTTTTGTGTTTGCCCTTATGAGGTGGTGATATACTGTAACTCCTGTAGTAATGATGTGTAGGCAGCCACCATATTTATCTCTATTAGCTTCTTTCCCAACATTAGCCGGCTGTATTTCAGCTTCTACTCATTTTGGTGTTTTACCCTGCTGCAATGTCCTCTATTATAAAATTCAAGTTCTTCTACTTGTGCTGTCTGAAGTGGCCTGCAAGGGCTGGACTCATTTTGAATCGGTCATTTACTATATTATAATTCCTCTCTGAAAAACATAATTTATGGACTGTAACAATGTATCTAGGACCTAATCTCCCACTCCCTGTCAGACAGTCAATCAAGTTAGTCTGTTAAATACATGACACCACTGAAAATGGATGCCTAGCTAAATGTTTGTTGGAATGAAAATGATATGGGGCCATTAAAGACCCCATATCATACATAGAGTACTGAATCTGAAGGGGTTCTTTCAGGTCCCTTCAGATATTTCAGAATTCATGACGGGTGATTATGTCGATGGCTGAATATTTTAAAATAAATATTTTAATGTGAATCCATATTCAGAATTTGCAAAAAGTGGCGAATTCGTTGCAAACATTTTTGCATTGAACTTACATTTTGAACACTTTGTGTAAGCATTTCAAAAATATTATATATAAATTGTCACCCTTCGTCTAGCATCAATGTGTGTTCGCCGAGAACTACCTCCTCAAACTGTTTGCTTATGTTCACGAAACGTTCACGGCGAACTCAAAGCAAACAGAAAACTGTTGGCAACGTTGGCTATGTTTCCCAATTCTGAACGCACCTGATGATTTATTCTCCTATGTGAAATTTGACTCTGTTAAGTCAAATTTCATTCAGCGTCAAAAACACTGACTAAAATTCACTAACTATAATCCCCTTCCATTTAAACAGGAAAGCTGCTCTAGGAGCTGTATGTATATAAACTGAACTGATACTATAACATAAGAAAACACATTTTTTTGGAAAAGCAAGAATATCAACAATTCCAAACTATTCAAACTATATAAAAAACAGGTTAGTTTTACTATAAGTATTTATAAAAGATCATGGCCGACAGCGTGGACAGAGGGGGCAGATGAGCTATCAGCGTGAGAATGTCCTGTCCGTGGGCCAACAAACGTACTTGTCAGGGTTGTAGCCCTCCAGCTCCTCCAAGAAGACGTTGGTGTTGGTGACAGTGTTGTCCTCATTGGGCACAATGAGGAATTTGAGGATGGTTCCTCTGCTGGAGCCAAGAAACAGGACCGTGCGGTTCCGATAGGGACCAGCTTCTGTGTCCACCACCATTTTATTCAACTGATACCTGCACAATAAAGGAGACAACACACTGTTTAGTCAACCAATAATAGAGACACATGCATCCCTTATTAACAATGCACGTCTCTGCTATATCTACACTTATCACTAAATCTATATCATGAAGTTTATATTTAGTTAGAAATGCATGTGTTCACCTCCCTGCAGTGTTGGGCCAATGGTTGGCTTTAATCTAGCTGACTTTCTTTATCAGCTCATTCACACATACATCTATGTATTTATTCATGCAATCCTTCATCCATTCATCCATCCAATTATCTAAGCATTCAGGTTCACTTTTTGAATGCATTCAAGCAAATTACAGTTGATTGGTTTAGATGTAAAATATGGACTTGAGTGAATTAAAATGTATCAAATTACATTCTTGTCACAGTCTTCACAAAATTAAATGGAAAACATTTGCATAACAAACTAATTACAGCAGACACCCAGTCATTAATAATATCAGTCAAGTAAATGTACTTTTCTCTCAATAATATAAAAAGTGTCTATGAACTACACTCTTTTGTGTATATGTGTCAACAGCCTAGAATATAAATTGTGTTGTGCTGGGTGTTTAATATTTCACATACATCTAATTCCTGTAATCTCTCGGTGGCTAGGGAATTGAGAGATGCATGCATGCTTATGGGACTCGCCTATACTCTGTATTACAGTCCTACAGGCTGTCACAGCCAACAAAAAGGTTTCGACAGAGGCAGTCGACACCTGCCAAGAGTACCAGCTGCTACAGGCAAACGTTTCAATTCAGGTGCGAAATGCTGTGTGTGTGTGTGTGTGTGTTCTAAAAAAGGGCAGTCTCACCTGACCATGGTCCTTACTATCCATGGCCTCTGTCCCAGTGAGGGAACAGCTTCGTCCATCAGAGGATGTGTCTTGACAAATGTGAGCATCTCATCTGGGAAGGAGTTAGAGGAGTTAAATCTGGAGCCTTGGACAGCACAGCCACCGGGCCTGGGGAAGAAAATAAAGGTGACACCGGGGTTTACGACACGACATTAGCCAAGTAGCTCTTATCTTGTAGCTAACACTGCCTATTCTCTCTAAGAAAATCTGTTCTGACAAATGCATTGTTGATACACTATTGAACCGGCTTATATTTTGCTAGTTGCTCATATAGAATATAGAATCAAAATCTCTCAGTCTCAAAATTACATAAGCTATTGAATAGTATACAGTATGTGGCTGACACGCCAGAATAACTTGAACATAACCCACAACTCATTAATCATTATAACAACATGGCGAACTGTCTAGACACAGAGGCAGAGGCAGATATAGTGATCCCATCCAGGTGTACCTCGGCTTCGGGATGAGTTCATCTGGAACAGGTGTCCAGATTGACTCAGGTGATTTCTGCTCCTTGAACCGACCATCAAACACCGATGCCAGCTGCTCCATGTCAAAGGCACACACAGCTGAACCAGGAATACTGGAGAGAGAGAGAGAGAGAGAGAGAGAGATGAATAATACAAAAATTAGAGCAATTTATTAAACATGAACAAGAACTGCATTTACCTTTCTGACAATATACCATAATTTAAGATGCTCCAGGCCTATTCTTATAACAGTTTTTATCGATTATTTATTTATTTATTTATTAATATGCCTTTTAACTGCATTATTTATTTTTTTATTTGTAATTTATACTGCATTATCTACTGCATTATCTTATCTTTAAATGCTTTTTACTGTTACTGTGTTGCTACTATTTATTTCAGTCACATTGCTATTACAAGTCTCACTAGAGTGACAAACAGTACAGCAGCAGCATAGAAGCAAGTCACATTGACATTAAACATGACTAGTTACAGTTACATATTATACATTCAGTTCACAGACAGGGCAGCCATATTTAGTTTTGTTAGTTGTAACAACTGCAGCTAACTGTGCCCATTTCCATTTATCCATGTTTACAATCAATTAAAGGAAAGGGTCTTATGTTTGAGCATGGCCTGAAGATCTTTCTAGGACATAATCTAGACAATCTACTGTAGGTCATCTAGATATTTGGAAATGCCTGTATTTGATGTTCTTTTGTATACAACGGCATGTAAATGTGTTTCGGCACGTGTGGAATAAATACACATTTCCATTACGCAAAGTGGTGGAGGTGTTTTTCATGTTGCTTGCACACGAGTCAGGAGCAGGAGCCATGGTAACGAGCGTACACAACCAACGTCGTCCCTCAAAACAAATACATTATATCAATTTAGAAAGACGAAAACTAAGGACATTTACTCTATAATTATATTTTATTTGAGTTAGTTTTGCATCCAGACAATACAGTTTTAGTTAGTTATCATTTTTCTGTAATGCCTCGTTTTTATTTTTATTTCAGTTAACGACCTAGTTTTCATTATTTAGTTCGTTGTCTTTACGATTATAACCTTGGATATCAGCATATCAGTGCTGGTGTTAATATTGACAAAATTCTATTTTTAAATAAAAATTGGCATTCTATGGTCTGATAACAGAACTAAACGTCATATCCGTTAATAATCACCTAGGACCTGGCTGGTTTTCATCGGTACACTCAGTACTTTCATACATCATCAAATTCAAATGTATACGTAAATTCTATGGGTATCCCCCTCTCAGCCCCTCACTCAGCTCTTTTCAGCCCCTTACTCAGCTCTTTAACGCATTTGATGCAAGTTGTAGTGGGTGGAGTCAGGCTCAGATTTGGGGTGCAGTTACACTTTAAACTGAAGCCATGTACAACCTAATAAAATGTATATACTTACAGGAGCAATGCACAAATGTCACATTATGAATTGCAAAACATTTAGACATTGACAAGACATGGGACGAGAGGGGAAATAAAGTCTAAAAATTATTAAGACAGGCAGAATAAAAGGGACAGGAGAAGAAAAGATACTCTGTCAATAAAATAATGTATCTCTGTGAGTCCTGTGACGATAAGTCATTTTTTACTCTCTGCAGACAGAAGTGTAAAGAGAATAATCCAAGAAGAAAAAATGGGCTAGCTAGATAAAATACAGTGACTAAATTTTGAGCCTTTGATGGAGAGAGACACACGGAAAAGATGACAAATTGGATTCGGACTGCTCACGCTGTGACAGTGAATTCTAAAATACAAAGGAAACCGTTAGTGAGAGGGATACAAAGACAGGATTAGACAGGCGGTGTAAACTTAGTGGGTGAAGCAGAGATATACAGTATACGCAGTGGATGCAATAGCTAGATTATAACTCATGACGAGAGCTTGGCTGAAATTTCTGAAATATAAAACAAGATAGGAAATGAGTCATTGAAGACTCCCTCTCTCTCCCACAGAGGGGGGAGGATTCTCGTAAAGAAACAAAGCCCTGCAGTGCGTTCCAGTACAAAAAAGACTATTGCACCTCAGAGGATGTTTAACTGCATATGAACCCAGCGACGTGGAGTGGAACATCTGCTGAAAGAAAGATATTCACACGCATACTCCTACACACAAACGCAATCATCAAATCAACAGCCAGCCAGATTGGTCGACTCTCTGTATCTCTATTGAGCTTGACATTGCTTGGTGTATTGCTGCCAATAAAGCACTACATCTGTCTGAACTAGAGGAATATATATATATTTTTTAATCATGTATTTATGTTATTTTAAAAAAATATTATTTTCTTTCTTTTGTTTCCACCATATTCCCTTCCTCACAGGCTTAGCAAGAGGCATTTGTCCCTTGCTAAGCCTTCACTGTGCTGTCACCCTATAGAATAAATGTTGCGTACGACGACAGGTGTTTTGACCAGTTCTACTACAAATCCGCACTGTACGGTATGTTACTTTAGATCAAAGCGTGTGGTAAATGTTGTAAATGCGAATGCATTATACTGATGATTAATGTGTGCATGTATTTCTTCATGGTGTCGCATATTTCCATGTTATTGTGTATTTGTGCCCATGACTCAGGGGTCCTATTTTGCAGACATACTTACACACACACACACACACACACTCACACACACACACACACACACACACACACACACACTGACTGACTGAGCTTGCTTCCACTGGATGCCACGCTATCTTTAACTCTATCCATCTCACAATAAGAGATTATATCCAACCGCTTCCTTGGAGGCCTACAGAGTTCAGCCTGCCCCCCTTTCCCCCCGTACTATGCATTGTTCATCCTGAATGCTCCTCTGACAGGCATGTGAGCCCACTGTATGTGAAGCACAGTGGCTGGCGGCAGGCTGTGTACTAGAGTGTGGGGTCCTGCTCTCCTGACGTGGCGTTGTGATCAGGTCACGGCTCCCTCAGCACTTATCATTCATAGGGAGGGACCCGGGCCCCGACCAGTTCCGCAGAGCTCCGGGTGGATATCTGTGGATGGCAGAAGGTCTCTCTGGGGGTACCAGATGTTTTGTGTGTGTGTATGACATGTTTGCCAGCAATACACCAGGCGCCAGCTTGGCTACATTTAGGTTGTTAGAGATGTACCCCCCCAGACCACTCTCTCTCTCTCTCTCTCTCGGCAGACCGCCCCTGGGGCTGTTTTTATACCCTACATTCCGTATCCGTGCACAGCTTTCCTACCGCATAAAAATGTAATTCCGAATAATTTATTTGGGTTGTTCAAACCGCTGGCAGTTTATTTCACCGCTTGCTCCTCAGCTTCGTCCATCCCCGTCCTCCCCCACCGACAGCCTGTCAGGGTGAGAGGGCTGCTTCAGTCAAGGCCGCTGTCCCACAGTTTAACCCCTTCACTGTCACGGTACAGTGTTAACACAATGCCTCTCTTTATGGAGGCACTGCTAGTCAATGCACCTGCAATCAGTTTATTTATTTATTCCTTATTATTTATATATATTTATTTAATCAGAGTTTATTTATTTATTCCTTTGCCATGGTATCGTTCTATGTGTTCAATGCAGCTTCAGCAGGCCATGTAGCTGCCCACAAACACTGTTGTGACAAAAACAGAATTCATATTTTTACCCTCACTATCTCCAATGAGCTAATTTTCTTTGGGTTTCTTGGCTGGTGCAGACCCAAAGGGGACATCTGCGTGTGCTCCCATCCACCCACCCCTCTCCTAGCACCATCAACCTGTTCTCCGCCTGGCCCTTGTACGCCTGACGTCCCTTCCTCTGTGTAGTTTTCCCAAGGGGACGCCTTGCTGTCTAGCTGTCATCCTGTGAGCTTCTTTATGAACCAATACAAGCACGGCCTTGCACAGTCTGGGTTTGCTTCATTTAATATTGCATTGTACCTTCCATGGTATGTTCTCTAATGCATTTCTGAACAGCACCGTTAAACCTAATGAGCCCACCTCACGATATTCTAGCCGCCACAGTCATTTTCAGCAGCCAATCCCGCTGCCAAAGCAATGGCTGGGTTTGGATTTGTTCTAGAATATTCCAATGTGGCTTAGTACAGCGTGATGCCTTTTTATTTCTTCATATATCATTCCTGCTGCTGAATTGAGCCCCGATACCATCCAGAGGTTGCAGAAAACAGGTTATAAAAGTTACAGTACAGAAGATATGTTTGCTTCATTGATGCACTAAACCGCTTGCTGTCACAGTGTAGTTCCCTCTTCTTGGCTGAGAGGCAGTGACAGTTAAAATCCAAATACTGTACCTCTGCCTCTCACTCACACACACACACACACACGCATGCATTCATTCTCCCATTCTTGCAGTTCAGAGTCACTTCCTAGGCTCCACTGATCTCTTCAGCAGGAGTGCGAGTGGAGGAGGTGCTCAGCAGGAAGCCCAAACTCCTCGCTCATCCCCCTCTGATAGGAAGGGCCAGGGCCAATAGCGGTGCTCTCTAAATGCAGAAGAACTGCTGAACCGGAGAGGCTTTTATACTCTGAAGGCTGCCAGAACCCCGGGTACCACTCTATCTCTGTCTCCCTCTCTCATCCGTTCACTCTCCAGGTCTCATACATAGTAATGATATCGCTGTAAAAAAAAAAAATACATCGAGCGCTATTCAACTTTACCTCGTTACGGTAAATTACCTTGTTCCCTTAAAGGGGTAGTGTGACCCCCTTGCCACCTTGAGGCAGATCACGGCAAAGGAGGATCCCAGCAAGCATGCGCACATGCATACACACATACATACATACATGAGGACACCACGGGGGTTGTGAGAATGCTTGTTCATGCACACGCATGTGTGTTTTGTCCAATCGTGTGTTTTCGGGTTGAGAAAAGGCAAACGCTGTGCAGCTCCACTTGAAAGTAGTTCATTTTAAAAGACAAGGCTTTAAAATACAGGCAAAGATGTAATTCTGCGCACATATCCATGTTTACACTATATATGGAAATATGCTGCCGCAAAAGTTTGTATTTTTTTATTTTTTATAACTCACTGCCGACCAGCAACTCTCCTCTTTAGTCCGTGATTGATACGTGAGTGGAATAGCTGCTGTGTGCACGCCATCCCCGTGGTCTGCACTCGCAGGACGAGATGAGCAACTAGAATGTGTCCAGGGAGGGGCTGGGAAGGGGATTAGCCCACTGTTCCCAGCAGGCTACAGAAACACGTTTTGCGCAGCGCGAACTGTGAGGACCCAACAGTGTGCTGCTTCACGCTGGCATCCTGGCATGCTGCCAACCAAAGCAATTTGTCTGGCGAACACTCAGCTGATGCTGGAGACCACCCTCATGACCTACCTCCTCTTTCTTACCGCAACGCTCTCTCGGCCCCTCCATTTAAACCAGTGTGGTGTAGCGGTTTACACAGGCAGTGTAATGTTAATGCCATTATCTGGAAGCCATAGCACGTGTGTGTGTGTGAGGGTTGTGGATGTGTTGACGTGTGTGTGAGTGTATTTAAAGGGGTACTCTGTGTGTGTGTGTGTGTGTGTGAGAATCATACATCTCTCTCAGCAAGCTCACCCTGTGTATAGCATTCCACACAGATACGCCACAGCTGATGAAACAGTTCTAGCTATTAGATAACAAGGCACACGTGTTGTCCATTATGAACTTCCTTGCCCTTAAAGAGGGTCTTCTTCCCCACTTCCTGCTCGTCTCCTAATCACCATACCTTCCCTTCCCCTACACAGACTCACCCCCCTCCCCCTTCTGTTGCAGTTATTCTCTTCCCGTCATTAACAAAAGTGGTGGGCGTCCGCATTAAGAGGTTTCCTACATGAAAAGCAGCGTTTATTTGCCCAACCCTGGCTCTCTGCTTCTCACTCATTGTACACAAGTTGAACGCTGTGACAGAACCCTATTGTGAGTGTCTCAGCTAGACTGGCACCTTGCATGCTGTAGATATTATTTTGCCCTGTCTAGACGCTCTTACTGTGGCCATAAAGAAAACCAGGTATGTGTGCACATAAACATTCCTGCTGCAGCACTGTCAATTTCGGCAGGCTTTGTGCCGTCTGTGGCCCTGCAGACACCCTGCCCTCCTCATAATCCTCCTCCGTTATCAGGCACCATCACTCTCCCCTTCTCTCCTCCCTCCCCATCTCCTCCCCCTCCTCCTCCCTCTCGCAAAATATGTCTTTCAACAAATAACCTCTTGTGCTCAATTAAAGCCATGTGTGTTACATTACAGTGTTTCCCCGTGCAATCTTGACCCATGCACCTCCGCGCGCTCTATTTCCAGCCGTGCTCCGTAAGAGCAGACCCTGTCCAATACTAGACCTTCCAGCTGGAGTGTGGGAGTCCAGGCACACTGTCTTACATTGCTGCCCCTGGGAACACTCGCGCTCTCTGTGTGTGTGTGTGTGTGTGTGTGTGTGTGTGTGTGTGTGATGAGTCCCACTTTCAGCCTGTCTGGAGAGGACACGGATTTAAATCCCTACTTTAGCCTTCCAGGAGACACACACACACACACACACACACACACACATTGACGCACGGACACACACACACAAATACACAATGACACACTGATACACACACACACACACACACACACACACACACACACACACACACACACACACACACACACCGGTAGAAGTAAATCAATCAAGACAAGACCACCGGTCTCCTTCAAAAAGGATTTATTAACCACCATCAGCATGTGTGTGTGTGTGTCTGTGCATCATTGTTTGTGTGTGTGGATGTGTGTGTCTGTGCGTCATTGTGTGTGTGTGTGGATGTGTGTGTCTGTGCGTCATTGTGGATGTGTGTGTGTGCATGTGCGTGTGTGTGTGTAGCCTACCTGTTGGCGGGGGTGGAGAACACTGCTAGGATGATGGCCCTGCCGTGCATGCTGATGACGGGGCTGGTGGAGTGCAGCAGGTTGAAGTAGAAGTGGGAGTCTCCGGGGACGGAGCAGTTGAGGCGGGCCTTCAGGAAGGAGGTCCACTGCTTCTCCAGCACCCGCTGGGAGCCCCCCAGGTCCCGCTTGCAGACCCGCGCCACGCGAGACACCACCACCTGAAAACAACACACAGAACACATCAGGCTCAGGGTTTATCTCTCCAAAAGAAGGTTTTCTTTTACGTTTATGAATGAGAGTTGTGTCATTTGCAGTGTGTGCGCCCTGTTTTGACACATCAGTGTTTTAGCATGGTACGTTTAATCAATTGTCAATTATTCATGAAAATGTCACTTCAGAAATCACTTTTATGAAACAACCACCCTCAATGAATTGTGGTCAAAATATCCATTTACTCTGCTCTGCTATAAAAACACCTAGAAAAATATCCTCATTCAAAAACCATTTATTTATACGGTATTTATATTATATTTATATATTTGAAAACGAGTATCAAGCCACAAATAACTTTTTTTATTTGCATTTTACATGTCCTGTAAAAGAATAACCAGTTTGGATAAGGTTGGGAAATATTAGAATAACTGAACAAGGCATGAGCCGTTTGCTCACAAGGCAATTTGTTTGATTTGATGCAGTATGCAGACAAACAGAGGATAAAAGGTCAGTTGAGAAAAAAGCAAACATGATATTGACATAAAAATCACTGCTTAATAATTACATCTTGGTCAACTAACAAGAAATGGATTAGAAAACCAAATATTCGATAATGTCTGAGTTACCTTCTCTAGGTAGTTAAACTCCATTGCCATCTCTCTGAAGAAGAAGTATACATGAGGTCCCCACTCCACAGCACTGACAAAATATGGTTCTGTATGTATGTGTGTGTGTGTGTGGGGGGGATGTGAAGAGGAAAAGAAGAGATTATTGTTTCATTGTTTTGCATTCCAAACAATAAACACATCAGCAGCAGATGTTTCTGTCACAGTGCACCGGTGTGACTCAGCTCGTGTCACAGCTGGGCCTCCATCCACTGATACTGACAGTTGCTCTTGTAGTTACTTGTTTTGTCTGCTTTGCATTTCATTGCAATGTGACTCTGAGCAGGGTTGGGAAACCGCTAGTTTGACTGCACTCTGTTTCCACTGACCTAAACAGTCAGGGCCCGTCTGCCTGCTGCTGAGTCCTGTACGGGTCTCAGCTACTGACACACACATTGTAATGATTTTGCTGCTAAGCGATGCCGAAGTCAAGTGAACCCATACCCACAGTGCGGACAGCAAATCACCCAAAACAGCAAGGAAGATTATGAGAACAAACACATGCTGTCAAACGAAAACAGAGACAAACGTGCATGCAGAACTATTCTCACTCGCATCTAGGGCACATGAGTACACATGCACACACACTTCTGGACATACCTCTGAACCACTTGGAGTCATGTTTGACTGTGCGCAGGGCAGGGCTGTCTCCAAGGCTGCGGTAGATTACGGCATCAATCGCCAAGAAATCTGTCACTGTAGCTGTAAACAGATTTCCCTCTGACACACACACACACACACACACACACACACACACACACACACACACAGACAGACAGACACAGTGAGTTGCGATGACAGCCAGATCCACCGTCCATTTCATACAACAGCACCATCCAAATCAATAGATCGCGAGTGGGCACTGTTATTGTGGTGACCAGTCAAGAGCAGAATTACAGCAGCTAATTACAGCTGCCCACTACTCACAGGGAAGAAAATGCATTTCTACTTTAGCTCATTTCAGCTAATGGGATGCCAGTTAAATTGTAAAGCCTTCTATTAGTTTTAGTCACAGTGCCCTTGTTGATTTGATTACAGTGAAGTGCTGCAATCCACTGACGCAAAAAAGAAAGTGAATAAAATAGATTTTCATAGAATTTCAAGTGTAGCATTTATCCAATGGTAAATCTTTTTCTTTTATTTATTTTTCTCAAAATATAATGATGACTGATGAACAGTATAATCACAAGTGGAATAACAACAACAAAAGGATATTAAGTGATAGTTAAGCATTTGAAAGGACATTGTGCATCCCCATGCAGATGTATGCCCCGACTCACTGTTTATGGTTTATAATAAAACACAACAGAACAATATATTCGTCTTCCATACATCCAGAGTTGCAGACCAGAAGAGTTTTTTTAATCCACATTTCAGTATTTTTTTTCAAAACATACTTCTTCAGTAGAAGAGCAGATATATGACCACTGCTTATATTGAATATAGGGTAGATGCACGCAGAACATCTAATGATTTACAGATAATAGTGCTGCTGTTCTTCTTTAAGCCATAAATGGCTTTAATTAAGGTTGAATTCTTGTATTTGGACACTGGTAGTGGATGTGATTGTGGCATCATTGTGATATACTGTATTGCTGATGTAATTACAATGGGATATGAGCTTTCATTTCAGTCTATAAGGGTTTTTTGCTTTATATTGTACTTTTAAATGTACTTATTGATCAAGAAAGGAGAGAACATTTAATAGCAGATGTTCAGATTTCTCGCTGACAGTGATCACAATGGTGCAAAACGCTTTGTGGCAGAGAAAGTTCATACTTCATACTTCATTTAAACGGAATCAAACTGTCAAAGTTAAGTGCGAGACAAAAATGCACTGTGGAAGCAATGGTGAAGCACCGGTGCCTGACATTGGTGAAGTTTCTAATGAATTATGTAGCAGTGTAACAGTTCAAATAAACAACCCTATATTATATGGTATTCCAAGACAATTACTTTGCAATCTGACATACATCTCAGTGTAACAGAGCCAGGAGGGATTCATTCAAGACTGTGTCTCACAGTCTCTCACAGACTGATATGAATCAAAACATTCAGAGAAATGTTTAGATTCACAACCCAGTGTTTGATAAGCAACATGTATAAATGTAGTGTGTCCTACATATGTCCTCTTTTTCCAGGACATGTTCTCTTTGCGGGGTCTTTCAAATAGCATCAACCTTCCACCCACTATGGGCCCCACTATAGAGCCCGGAGTCCTCTTTGTTGAAAGCCAAAATGTGTTCACCCTAATAAATGAAGAAAACATGCTAACATTCAGTTGAATGAATACACCTAAAGCTATAATAATAATAATAATAATAATAATAATAATAATAATAATAATAATAATAATAAAGTGTTTGCCATAAGACTGTATTTACAGACTTTTGGGTGTCAGATTCAGTCTACATTTGCAGAACGCATCCTTGCTGTAAGGCTAATTGGATGAAGTCCGTCAGATCAATATAATTAGGCTAGGTTCCAGAACATGTCAAATATGTCACAGTCTAGTTTTGCTTCAGGGCATGCCAGCTGTGAGTCGGTGGAACGCCAGGGAAGCAGCCATACTCCTGGCAGGAATGTAGGAAATGGGCCAGATATCAAAATCCATTTCTCAGTGTCGATTAAGGCGATGAGAAGCCTGCTTGAAAGCTCTCCAGTATAATCTGGGTCTCAGTGTCACTCAAGCCTATATGCGAATGACAGTGTTGAAGCCTTATGCCAGAACAGTGCTAAATAGGTAGGCGAATGCTCAATACTGGTTACACCTCAAAAATACATAGAGTATGGAAGATTAAGGAACAACATATCATCATGTCATGGGTTTATGAATGTTTGACCAGCCCAAAAGAAACAAATACTGTAGGTGGAGCTTAGAGAAAAGCGTTTCTAGGATGTAACACTGGGGATAAGTTAGAGAGGGTCCTCCTCCTGTTGTGTATCTGTCTGAGGAATCTACAAGATGCGTTTCATGTGGTGACAGAACTGGGCAGTGAGAAGCAGAAGTTAATCAAAGGAAAGTGGCTTCACTGTACCTGCAAAGAGGGCTACATTGGCATGTTTGGGGTCGTAGGGGCACCTTGCCATCCCGCTGACTGCCTCTCCAATCATCTCCAGAGTGTCTCCCTGTTACGCACATGCCAAACACACGCACACACCCAAACAATATGAATGCATATACGGAAGCATAGCAGTGTTGTGAAAACAAGCAACAAGAGGATGGTAATTAGAGTGCTATCATCAAGTGCAAAATAATGACTCACTGGTGGCAAAAAGGCGCAATAAACAATAACGACTCACATTTAGAGGGAAACGCTCAGATACAGAGACGTGAATCTAGGCACCCACACAGTCACACTACAGTAATATGTCACACACACAGGCACACTTTAAAAAATTGCATACAGCTGAAAGACAGCTACAGGCAACAATTAACATCATAGTGTAATTCTCATCCATGTCGGGAAATGAAATAATGTAATGGTGTCATTTCATTAAACCACAGCTATAAATAAAACAGTAGCTAGCATCGCTAACTAGTCCCCAGAGATGAAGATGGCCTCTGAGGCAGGGACAGGTGTGTTCTATGCTGTTCTAGAATGCTATTAGTGTCTGGCGGATAATGGGCCAGTTAAGGCTCAGTGTTTCACTGTTGTGCTATGGTTGTATGTTTGAAACGTAAGAGACGGAAAGTAACACTTATAAAGTAAAAAGTAAACGCCTTTCATAGGGAAACTATAGCTTTTTAAAAAATATATTTCACACTCATCCTCATTCCTTATTCCTTATTAAAAATTCAAATGGAATTATGTAAAATCTTCCAAGCCGAGGATTAATATTTATGTGTAGTCTTTCTTCTGCAGGTTTAAATTGTTAAAACTGTAATTGGGCTAGACAAGGATTAGTTAGAAATTGGAGCAGCTGGTGTGTGGAAGTTTCAGGTTTGGATAGTTTGGCATTTCAATTTTTTACAAAGCACAATAGAAATTCAGCGGGGACTGTGGTTAATCAGTCTGAATACTGTATGTGTGTTCATATCTTACTATCACTCTAGTCATAAAACTACAGATTTGATATTGATTATAAACTGCTCAAACTATTAAAACTTCAAAAAATTGCATTTCACTGACAAATCTCGCCTCTTCCAATCTGTCCTCTCCCCTGTTCTGGTAATTTGTCTTTAGTTCTCTGCACTAACAAGCTTGACAGACCAGCTATTTTAACCACCAAGCAATAACAACGGATATATCTGAGAAAAACAAGGTTCTAGAACCACAAAAACAACAAGGTTAAATAACTTCTGGGAAGAGACTAACAGCCTCGAGCAGGGAATAAATGATTTCAATCAAGTTGTAAATTTTGGCATGACGATGTTTACTAATTGTGTTGTGCGAGTCCTTGGTTCCAGGAAAACAGACACTCCATTTCAATGACATCATTTCAATCATTAACTTTAATGCCTAACTGGACACGGTTGGAAGGTTGGAAGGCATACCTTTATGAGTATGCATGTGTGGTTTGTGTGCATTACTTACAGTGTAGTTGGCACACAGCGGGTTGAAGGCATTGGTTCCACAGACAAAAAGACCTCCTTGTCGGCTAATCAGAACCTTCATGAAGTTACGGCACTCATCCTATCGGAAGAGAGAGCGAGCGCGAGACAACGTGAAGCTAGAGAGGTAGTCAGAAAGTGTTAGCGATAAACAGCTGGCAGGTAAAATGAAGTGAAGGTGAGAAAAAAGTATTCACTTTTAGATGTCTTTTTTAAATCATGCTGCTGGGTTTAAAAATAGACTTCTCAGAGGCCTTATGCATGAAATTATCACTCCATTAGTGCTGTCAATCATATCAATACTGAGTCAGAATAGGCCTGAGGAGACTATGAGTCCCTACTCTATTCACACACACAAATACGCACAAATGCACGCAAGCACGCACACGCAGCGCTAAATTCTAGCCGAACACTTGCCATGGCAGAGGAGTGTTGGCAGTGATTGACAGATCCATGCCAGCCTCGGGATTTTAAAACAAACAGCAGATTAAAAGTTAATTTCTCTGCAGCGA
>JAODOY010002824.1:0-5000 GCA_025399855.1 Forbesichthys papilliferus | reverse complement strand
GTATGAAAATGTATGTGTGTGTGTGTGTGATAACAAGCACATCCACTGTGTGTGTGTGCCAAGCAGAAAGGGCCTGCCAGGTCTCTTCTCTCCTCAGTGTGTGTGCGTGCATGCTTCTGTGTGTGTGTGTGTGTGTGTGTGTGTGTGATGTCATTAGGGGTTAGAAGACCTTTCATATCTCAGCCAGCCCCCAGGCTCTCCTCAAGGCCAGCCATTTGGGAGGGACACGCACGCACAAACACACACACACACACACGCACACACACACACACACACACACCCTTACTCCCACTCTACTCTTGTCTGCTTTTCACCCCTCCTCAATGCTCTCCATTCAATTCCCTGTCCCTTTAACATGGCATTCCCCCCCCCCCAACCCACACCACACCACTTGGTCTTTGTCTGACGGTGTCTCACACAGATTTCATGTCAGGTGTTCTTTCACACTGCTAAATAAGTCATTTTTTGTCTGCGGGAACACAGCTAATGTTACACCACCTACTACTGTAATGCACACGCACACGCACACACACACCTGTGAACACTCACACACGCACGGGCCAGGGCACTGACGAAGGGCTGTGTGAGTGTGTGGAACAGGTGAGTGAGAGATAGCAGAGGTATTGGTGCGTGGGTGGACGGCCACAGGGAGTTTGGCCCCTTCTCAGCTCTACTGCTCTGGCTTCACAACGCCCACATCCATTTTGTAAAGGCACACAGCTGCACCCTGATGTCCTCCTGATGCTGGGCTGCTCCATTCTTCCACTGTGTGCGTGTGTGTGTGTGTGCGTGTGCATATGCGTGTGTGTGTAGGTGTATATGTGTAGGTGTGTGTGTGTGTGTGCTTATGAGTGATGGCTCTAATGAACAGGAGCAATGCAGTGACACATGGTGGGACCCTCCTCCTCCTCCTCCTGCTCCTCCTCCTCCTCCTCCCCCTCCTCCTCCTCCTCCTCCTTTCAGCGATGCAAGCAGGTGTGTCAGTCAAACAACTGGCACAATGAAACATGGTCCAGGTGGCAAGGTGGACCACATACCATCTTTTAGAGGACGCCTGTGTGTGTGTGTGTGTGTGTGTGTGTGTGTGTGTGCGAGAGAGAGAGAGAGAGAGAGAGAGAGAGAGAGAGAGAGAGAGAGAGAGAGAGAGAGAGAGAGAGAGAGAGAGAGAGCGCTACCGTCTTACCTCATGTTTGCCTTTCATCCTGCAGATCCTGATGTCATTCTTGTTGGATTCCCATGTTCTCTTCTATCCATTCAATAACACATGCACACACACACACACACACACATGCATTTGTAGTTACTGTAGCTGTGCCATAGTGCATCGTTTCATATTCACAGTATTCCTTGGTCAGGACGCTGCTTTGACCAACCTGTACCCGCAGCACTTTGCGATACGCTTATCTGAACTCATCACTAGCAGCTACTGTACACCTTCATATCATGTTGGATGGACAGTGCCGTATTTTAATGAACATTGCCTTAATTACCTGTTCTGCATTTGTTTCTGCACCAAGTGTGGCCAATTAATGGCGAATGTTTCCTTTAAATGAGGCTGTATTTACCACCAAGTCTGTTGCCATTGTGCTCGCTGACATTTTCAGAAATGGCGGCAAACATAGAAGTTACGTTTTCAGCGGATGGTGTGTTATTTTGGTAATACCAGGTTTTTATATGTGATTTTATAATATGTCAGGGTAAAATGTAGAACAGCCTCTTTCTTGTTCCTCTGCTTGGTGTTGAAGAGAAAAAAACAATTAAGTCAAGTGAACAAGAGCACAATAAGGACACTTTTGGTGTCCGTGTTGCCATTGTACTGTAGAAGCGGTGTTCTCACGACTTACGAAACGCAAATCATTTCATGTACACCACTTGCCATAATCACAAGCTCACACGCTCCATTTGAAGGCAACATAATTCAGACCGTGTGTGCGTTGTTACGTAGCAGAGCGGGAAACAAAACCTGCAGGACACCAAGAGTAGCCCTGCTATACTGTACTGTACACAACATGGGTGGTCTAACGCATAACCTTTCCTTCAAGGTGGTCTGAATGACACGGTGCCTGTCCTCCTCACCTTGCTGTAAAACATCTCGTCTCCCGACATGTTGTCCAGCTCCACGCGAAACAGATCGTCCCTGGAGAGGGACAATAACAGAGGGCACACATTAGATACACTGCATAGGAAAGGAGAGAGACCGGATAAGGGGGTAAGCAAGGAAAGGACATAAAAGGGAGAGAGACAGAGAGAGAGAGAGAGAAAAGCAAAACTATTTTGGTTCATCTGATCTGCTCATTATTTCTAACTGTCTATAAATCTGTAGTAACATGTTTGCATTTAGTTCATATTTTTCATGTATAATTGAAATGTATATTTATGTTTTACATTTTTAAATAGCACAATAATACTAACTTGAATCTGTCAGGTTATGTTTTTGAATGCTTTAGTCATGAAAGCACAGCTCCTCTGCCAATAGAGCTAATTGGAATGTGGAAATTACAGACAGAGGGTGAAAGGATAGGGCTCAGCCAACATATCACTATCTACTGCTAAAGCTGAAACACTGCATTACTGCATTTAGCAGTACTGTGGCAAAAGTCCTGCGCACACATTACTTCTAATTCATGACTATATGAGTCTCTACACATTTATTTTGAATAATCCCTATAGCTGCATGCCTAATCACACACTCTATATAATGTATTTCACTCGTACTCAATCGGCTAAAACATTCTTGCTATTGATATGCTAGTGCAAAGGGTTCAGTCCCCAATCTATCTGTAAGCATTCTCGAGCATGATGCCTAACTACTGTACATTCTGGCTTCTAGTCAAACACCTAGTCCACTATACAATCCTGCCCACAATATAATTCTACACGTGAGCATATTACGTAGAGCTGTGGAATAGCGGAATAAATCAGAGAAAATCTCTTTACAAAATTAATGAAAAATACTGCATAATGGGGCCTCATATTTTCAGTCACCTTTGCCTCTTCTCAATTAAAGTGACTTGCGTGTTACATTCGCTGCAAGGTCTTAATTCCTCTTATCTATCTTTTTTTAAGAGGCTGGAATTGAATTAATGAATAATACTAAGTTTTGCTGCGGTGCTTATAAACCCCTGCATGTTGTCCAAAGTCTCCTGTGACGTTATGCATTTGTGCCATTCCAGGCACAGCTATTCTCTCCCACCACTAATGCATTGGTAATTCTTCAGTAACCTTGGAGTGGTTATGAAAGCGCCTTAACAAGAGCTGGCCTAGGCAGCCTTAGGAGGCATCGTAAAGGAAGCTGTTTAACAGCTGACGTTTGCATATTTATCAAGATCTTGGTATATCTGCTAGGAAGGATCTACAGCACTGGCTCAGCTAAGCATAGGAGGCCTGTTCACACAAGGAGCTCCGAACGGTCTAATCTGTAAATCTGCCGTAGCTACGTGTTGCCGTAGCTACGTGTTACTGCAGCTCTATCAATCTTATCGGCAAGATTCAGCTCCGCTCTCCATCTGGTCTGTGCGTTGCTTGCGGTCTTCTTCTTTACCGACAGAGGAAGGGATTACTATGTATGTAGTCTGTGCACAAACTCCTGTAGCTAGTGTGTGCAAACAGCGTGTACACCTGAGATGCTGTGTGTGTGATTCAGACAACTGGGTGTCCAAGCTCTAAAGCATCGTGGCTTCTTGGCTCCATTCATGAATCATTAATTATCTCTCTCATTCCCTCAGCATGTTAGAAATCCCCTCTCTTAGTTAACCTCACAGAACAGGACAGTGGCTAAGTGGCGAGGGAGTGCAAAATTACCAAACACTTGCCTGTTGCTTCTCTACTTAACAGGTCAGAGTTCAGCGGTTCTCCAAACAGCAAAGTGGTTCAGAGTGCGAGCCGTAATCTCATCCATGCTACTCCATGTCTTTTCCTCTCAGTATTTCCATAACAAATATAGAGTGGATTGTGGCTTCAGTGCTTACATACTAGTGGGAGAAAGGCAATATTTCTGAATACCTCTGCTCAAGGTTTGTGTTTTCTCTGTTTGTGGAGCTCTGAGTGTTCATTGTTCAGGCTATACTAAGCACCAAGCAGCCACTGGGGCTCTCTCTATGCACATGTGTATGTGTTAAAATAGCACAGATATGGACAGTGTTACGTGAGAATCTAACAGCAGGGAATGTGGGTTGTGTGTTTTGTCATGGAGTGTTCATTGTTTAGGTTGCAGTGATTTCTCATAGCATGCTGCACCATAAACGGTCCTGATAATGGCTCCTAACTCTTTCAAATGTGTCTGAGTGTATAGGTTGTACTTGTGAAGGTCTTTAAATGACAAACTACAAACTACAATATTGGGTAGCTCTCATATCTAATATGTTTGCACTGTGTATATATGTATGTAGTGTTTATCCATGACATTATTTCCTTTCTTTATTTCTTTAACAAACTATATATGGCCTAATTTCCCCTATACATCTTACTTGACCATGCTCAAGAACTTCCATTTTGCCTTTGAAACTACATCTAAATCTGGCTTTCAACTTTTTTTTCGATTTCTTTACAGTTACTAGACTTTCATTTTTTTTTTTTTTTAAGGCCACCTCACTGTGGCTCTTTAACCTTGGTATAAGCAACGCTGAGCGCTTTCTGAGCCTGGAGACTGTAAGCTGTGAACAGAAAGTGGAACAGAAAGCTTTTATTTGACCCCATCTTGACCCGTATACACTTCTGCTAACGGAGAGAGATTGGTCTGTAGTGTGTAAGTGGGGGTTTACTAAGTAGTAGTAAAAGTCTGTGTGTGCGTGTCCAAAATGTCGGAACGTTTAACATGCAAGTCCTACACAGATGAACAAAGATAAACATAGATGCTGAATGCATGTAGACTATCTGTACATTAGTGTGGTTATGGGTTTCAAAATGTAATCAATTATATAAAAATATTCTGAAACATTCATACTTATTATTGTTTTAATAAATAAATTAACGTATTTTATTTGTTTATTTTATACATATAC